>MJUU01020659.1:21874-34310 GCA_002080025.1 Modiolus philippinarum
CCGAAAATCATGTGGGTCTCGTCTTCCCCCTCTATTATTAAAAATGCATTACTGGGTAGCATGAAAATTTCGTTCAACATTGTACAAAATGGGAGTTTTTTTCCATCTGGCTTATAAAACTTTTGGTGCTGTATCATAGGAGATCACAATGGGGGTCCTTTCCCAAAATCTCCACTTTCCCGTTTTACGAGAGAGTGGGGGTTTATTAAAGACTCTTCAAAAACCCCGTTTCCGGATTCAAAGTGATTTTTTTTCAGTGTTTCCCGCGTCACGTAAGCAGTATTTAGTAATTATAGTATAACTAATTGACCGTCGTGAATATCAATAAAAATGTCACGAGTGCCGAACAACGCAGAAGGATGTAACGAGTTGCAGAACTTGTTCTGCAACGAGTTAAATCCACTGCGTTGATCGACACGAGTGACATTTTTNTTCCGGGCTCCAACAAAAGGGCACCGGGCTCCAACACTATGTCTCTGAGCTCCAAACTATTGCTTCGGGCTCTAATACTATGGCTCCGGGTCCCACTCACTGGCCTCCGAAGTTAAAAATGGGAAATTCGGAAGTGCCGAAAATCATGTGGGTCTCGTCTTCCCCCTCTATTATTAAAAATGCATTACTGGGTAGCATGAAAATTTCGTTCAACATTGTACAAAATGGGAGTTTTTTCCATCTGGCTTATAAAACTTTTGGTGCTGTATCATAGGAGATCACATTGGGGGTCCTTTGAGTGGGGGTTTATTAAAGATTCTTAAAAATCCCCGTTTCCCGATTCAAGATGATTTTTTTTTTCAGTGTTTCCCGCGTCACGTAAGCAGTATTTAGTAAAGTATATTATCGCTTCCAATCATGGACGATGCCATTCAAGTTTTCAACGCTTCACTCTCACTTAAATGGAAAGGCTTTTTTATTTCACCGTCTTAAAAGTGTCATTTTGTTGCATCATATTAAAAATTGTCTTTGAAATACATAATAATATATATGATGTACCTATAAAGTCCCGTTCGTGGATGAATCTGCTGGTGGATGCAAAGCTGTCACAGAAACACTCGCGCCATCTGTTGTCATAATTCAATCATACGCGTTTTTTCCGCCACGTTTATTTTAAGCACATAAAAACAAAAATTGCATGAAAATACAAAGACAAAACTTAAATATAAACGAAAGAATGTTGCACAATGAATACTTACTTTGAACACTTCTCTTTCAAATTATAAAACATGAAATTTTTCGAAATGAACACGGTAGATATAATTTTTAGAACTTAATGAACAAAGCATGGAAATGGGAACATTTAAAGAAAGAACATAAAACATAACAGATTGGGTTTTAGAAACAATAATATAAAATATAAAAACTGCAGAAGAACGGATGAAATAGGAACATTGAAAGAAAGAATATAAAATATGATTGATATTATAGAATCTACAACATAGAATGTAGAAAATACAGAACCATGGATAAGGAAAGTGAAAACAATAAAAAGAGAAGATAAAATTTACAGCATAGAATTTCTCTGGTGGCGGAAATACCCCATCATAGTTCTAACTGTTGTCGGTGTTGTCATGAACTGTCAACCTTGGTAAGGACTGTCACGCTCATGTCTTCCATGGAATTTTAGCCAAACCCGAAATGGTTACCGTCGGTTGTGTCATGGGGTCCGTAACGGATCGAAGATGCTCAGCAAAGCGATCCCTTGGAGTCTGCGGCTAGTCTCATTAATACATATATTTTGTGACACCGTCTACATACTATGGCATATATCACATTCAAGTAACCAGAACTTATTTACCACAAGCGGTAAATATTTTGGAAGAGAGTAATGTCGTTGTGCTGTTTTCTGTATAAAGGGTAACCATTTATGTACAAAAGGACATAAACATTATTTGCTAAATTGTGCTTTTTTGGTGAAAAAACAAACATGCATTCGTTTTCCAGATATTGCTTTCTTTGTACCGAATTGCCGATTATACGCGTTGACCAGTGTGAAGTGAGGAAAAAGAGAATTGTGCTTCACAAAAAACTTCAAAATTGGAGATGTTACACGTAACCCATGAATTTGTAAGAACCATCAGGACCCTTGATGAATTCCGTTTTCATACTGAAGGGACACGTTCGACAGATCTTGTGACCACAGCGTCGCGTTCCCCTGTATGACTCGTTGTTCATTTTGTTTTTCTTGGTCCGGCATACAAGTTTTTACGAACTCCATCAATTTTTACATAAATACTATTGTTCATGCCTGAAACTTGAAGACAAACTCTGTTGTCTACTACCAACCATCAGCGAATCCCTCACGTTGAAACTATGTAAATATTTCATACATTCAAGGATCGAGGTGAAATACAATCGTGTACTGGTGCATAACGTATATCAATAGAAAGTATAAAATGAAAGCTTCAACAATATTGACAATTTACTAAAAAATTAGTTGCATTTTTATGCTGTCAGGCTTAGTTAATTTTAAGAATTCGACTAGTTTGGAATTACTTTTTATGATTCTTTCACACCTTTACACATGATAAAAGGAACATTTTCAACCTGTGTTTACGATAACGTAAATCTGTCAAAACCGAGTTGTCCTGCTACTTCTACCGGTTTCCCGAAAGCATGTTTTCACCTAACCACACAGTTTCAAAACTCGTTTTTTAACTCTTAATCAGAATTTTGATCTAAGTCCGCTGATGTAACTGTTTGGGATAGACAGTAGAATAAATAAATCATTTTGATTTATGGAACAAATTGCGTTTTACTTATAAAAAATCGAAAATGCCACGACAAATAACAAAAAAAAATAAATAAATTATCACTTTTGGAAAGTAAGAGAGTAACGTGGTTGTGCTGTTGTCTGTATAAAGGGTAACCATTTATGTACAAAAGGACATAAACAATAATTGATAAATTATGCTTTTTTGGTGACATGCATTTGTTTTCCAGATATTGCTTTCTTTGTACCGAATTGCCGATAACAACCGAATCGCTGATTACGCGTTGACCAGTGTGTTTTTTCACTTTTGCACAAAGATGGTTCTCAAACTATGTACAAGACTTAGTGACTGTAAAGCTAATAATTGACGGCTGATACAGCTGTTTTGAATTACTCGGCTGAGAGTTACTCATCACAGTGTTCAGTGGGAGGTTGTTCCAGTGTATACACTGTTGTAAAGTGCAAGAAATTTTCTTTTTTTACCATTGTCTTGTCTTGTCTAGTCTAGAAACTCCAACCTGTATAAGCTCACCTCGTTTATGTACGAGTAATAAAAGTTTATTTAAATGTTCGTAAAAGGTAAAATCTGTACACTAAAATACTAAAATGTTTGGCAATGACCTATTGGGTGCTTGCTCTCATAGCCATTTACGCTTGGAACTATGAAGCTTTTAGGAGGCCAAATCTGTGCATATGTAGGGCGAAGCATAATCTTCTACAAATATATTCAAATTCGTGTAAAATGTCACAACAGCTACATTTACAGTTACAGTCACACATGATAAAGCTGGGATCTATGATATGATGAAACTGCAACTCTGTTACACTTTAAGGAAGGATTTTAATGTTCCTGGTGTTACTGAGTAATTCAAGAATTATGATCATACATGACTGTCTAATAGGTTCCAATGTACTACAATTCAGCAGCAATTGATTCATGCTTTTGCAAAACATACATGTAGGATCCACTTGATTTTGAGGCAGCTTTATTACTTTGAAGATGATATGTTCCAGCAGAGACAATTAAATGTCTCTGGTTCCAGTCGAAATTCTCAGCCTTTTACTGGGACTCTAGAAATGTCTGTGGTTGAGTTTCCTATACTTGCAAATGACGAATGTAAGGTTCCTGTTTCATCATTGCCAGTGTTAAGGCACTGGATTGTCGAAAAAAAAAAATATTGAGACATGTTTAATAGGTTATTTTTCCAGTATTTATTTATTGACCGACTAAATTTTGTCTTTCCGCATCTTCCTTTAAAGTTTGGAGATGGTGATTCAAAAATAAAAAAAGAGCCTAGATTTATAATTAAAGTCAAGTAAAATTTATTTAAAGTTGGTAAAACATATATAACAACAAACATAAGCTCTGTAGAGCTGTTAAAACCGACATAATGACAAACATTAAACACAACAAAGACAATCATGTGTGACAGCACAGCCTACCTGCGTTGTAGTAGGTAGTAGATATATAGCCAGTAAAAATCGACTAAGCTAACGGAATATTACTTAAGCTCATTCGGTTAGGTGGCTGGCTGAAGTGCTAGAGGTCCCAGGTGACCATATCAATTTTGTAGGGAGATTCATGCTCTCCGGTTACATTTGGCGCCCAGCTAAAAAACCCACGGTGGTTAGAAGGAGCTAACCAGGGTTTGTGTGTGATATTTGTGTTGAGAGTCATACATAGCAAGTATGATGACTCTCGAGGTGGGGAAGTGTGACAGGACAGCCTACCTCATTCGGTTAGGTGGCTGGCTGAAGTGCTATAGGTCCCGGGTTCGATCCCCGGAGGTGACCATATCAGTTTTGTAGGGAGATTCATGCTCTCCGGTTACACATGCATACATTAAACATTAAGCACCAAATAAAAGCATACAGCATAATTTGCACTGAAATGGGAAGATTTAGATAATAAAAAAAGGTAGACTAAGTTAAAAAAAACATGAACAATGTGAAATTATTATCATCAGATTAGACAGAGATATATAATTAAATGTAATTATATGTCTCTGGATTAGATTAATCAGTGCAAAACATTTAATAAAATGGATAAAAGAAAAAATAAATAAATAAATAAAAATAATTTCCGAAGAAGAAAAAAAATAGATGAAGAAATTTCAAATCAAGCCAAAGCAAAATTAAAGAGCCAAAATTCGTTGCCAAAAACAAACCATTCCGGCTGTCAATATTGTATATTTCTTTAGAAAGTTATAAAAGTGGTAGCACTTTCCTCTACGAACTTGTGAGATTGCTTTGCAATTTGAAAAATATACCGAAGCAACAATAATTACCTCCCCTTTCCGCAAGATGACACTACAATCGAACTACTGCAGACGCACTTTTCTCCTTCACAAAATACATACACGATGTAAACAAGATAGAAATTGACACCTCTTTGCCTTCAAAATGGAAATACTGGAGAAAATTCGACTTAAGTATCAAAATGTATTACAGAACTAAGCATATCCTATAGAACAACATTATGGTATTAATTTTGACTCATGAAATCGTAGCGGCAATTTTGTTTCAATGCAATCCAGAAAAGTTTTTGACTGACAACAGCCTCAACAACTACAAAACCAGGAAAGCTCTCAAGGTATTTTCAAAATATGTAAAACTTCAATTTCATAACGAATATAGGATTGATAAAAAAACGTTGATGTAAAATATGCTTGCTCTCGGAAAAATTTGTTGAACTTGAAGTGTCAGGTGTATGAAATTGAAAGTTCAATGTGTACGCTAGATATGGAAATGCCCTGTTTGGCTTGATAGTTTGGGAGAGGAAGGCATTTTCAGGACACAGGGATTGTCCATATATGTGGGATGGGCATGGCCATATTCTGTAAGGTTGTGATTTTGGGATGAAAATGCCGAAAGACCTTTTCACGATAACTGCGAGCCAGTCAGAGAGCATGTGTAACGTAAATATCCGGAAGGTGGGGCTTGGGGTAGAACAAAAGATTTTTCCTCCTGAAGTTTTTACTGAGTGTGCCCATGGACTACTCCACAGTTAGTGTGAAAAGGTCTATTGTGACATGTTATGGGAAAGGGAGAGGGAATCAATTTTTAACTCGTACCTGTAAGCCGAAGGCGGAGAGTTCTTAATATGACAAGAAAAAAATCACGTGCTCACATCAAGGCTTCAAGCCTATTAACAGCTCTAAAAGATGATCTTCGTACTTCCGATAAAATATAGTGCGCAAGTTTCTATCAAAATCTTATACATTGTGTATTTAAGTTATATTTCTTCATTTTCTTGAGTTGAATACGGTGTTGTGATATTTAATTGAAAACAATATGCATGTTTATCAAATTAATCGTTTTTTTATATTGCGTCCTGCCTCGCAGTTGCATAAATTATGCGTCGGTCTGTATGTTTGATTTACCTCCCTTTGTACACTCTCCGAAAACAAATAATTTTATTCAAAATAGATATGTGTATTGCACAATCGACATACATACGAAATCACACAATCCGATTATTTTCAAGTATTACGGAATAACTTAATACATGCAGACGTATGCAGCAGTTCGATGTTTTACCACGTTTAGATTTTCAGGGCTTTCGAGTTTCAGCTCCATCGGAGCTTTGATTTAAAAAGGCAGTGCTGAGTGGCTGCACATCCACGCCACGTGGAGAAGTAGACCACATGCTTTGCCTAATCGCTTGCGGTTTTTGTATAGAAAAGGGATCCTCTCAGGATGATTTTTTAAAACTTAAGACAGAGTGAGTTCTAAAACAATTTAATGTCGTTACACTCCATGAAAAGTTCTTTATCTAAATAAATGATCATTACGTGCAGATCAAATAAAAAAAAATGAAAAACAAAAAAATATTAATATGAAAACGGACACATGCAAGCGATGTTCTACAGGTATCTTATAAGGGGGAAACAATTCATTCAATCATTGTATGTACACTACAAATGTACTGAAAACACAGTATTTTTATGACAGTTCGGTTTTCAATATTGGAAAGGCCCCTTAGGCCTAAAAAAATTAGTTATGTTTCTGGTTATGGTCCTCTGAAAAATTTGGGTCGATAGGTCGGATTTTTAAAAAAAAAATTTTTCTTCAGATCGATTTCTTTGTGATTTCGATGATTCCGGTCACTAATTTAAGATGACCCGGAAAATATACCATTTCTGTTCCCGAACTTACTGTAACCGGAAGTAAAAAACAATGGAACAAAAACAAATGTTGGCTTTTCTCTTCGATTTTGATGAGTAAACAGCATTACAAGACATAATTTGATCAATTACTGCGCTCAGATATGAACAATATCTAATGTAATCGTCATATCGCTCTTAAATCGGCAAAGTTTTACAAAAGGGAACGAAAACATGGTCGGTTGGGCATCGAAACTTTTTTTTGAAGTTGGAATAAAAAAGTTTGAGTCGGGGGGTCTGGACTAGGGTCGGTCGGCCAACCGGAAACACAACTATTTTTATACCCCCCGCAAACAAAGTTTGGGGGGGTATATAGGAATCACCCTGTCTGTCTGTCCGTCTGTCCACACTTCTCGTAAGCGCAACTCCTCTTAAACCACTTGAAGGATTTTGATGAAACTTTACACAAAGGAAGGACACTATTAGGAGATGTGCATGAAGGAATATAATTATTGTCAGAAACCATGAAGGGGAGATAATTCAACTTTAAGTTTTCATTGATTCCCTATGTATGGGTTACCTCTTATGCACAACTCCTTTTAATCCACTTGAAGGATTTTGATGAAACTTTAGACAAAGGAGGAACACTATATGTAGATGTGTAAAATGTCAAATAGGCTGAAAAGGGTGAATTTTATATTTGTCTGATTTAGACAGAGTGTTTTCTTTGGAACCCTTGTGAAAAGTTTTTTCTTGAAGATTATATCATTGTGTCCACACTTGTACTNGTTTTTACTTTCATTTCAAAAACTGTTTGAGATAAAGGTTAAATGTGAATTGCAAAAGTGTTGAGGTTTTCCAGAACTACAATTTCTACATATGTCCAGCAGGTTCGCATACATTGTATCATCCAAGGTGGCCGCCAGCGGGGAAGATAGTTTAACAAAGGACCCTATGGGAAATGCATTCAAAGATCTTCTCCTCGGAAACCCCTGAGCCAATGGGGACCAAATTTTGTCACAGTAGATTTTGGATGGTCCCCTTTAAAGTTTGTGATTTTTATGTTCGTACTTCATCCAAAATGGTCGCCAGCACTGGACATAGTTTAACATAGGACCCTATGGGAAATGTATTCAAAGATCTTCTTCTCTAAAACTACCAAGTCAAACTGAATCAAACTTGGTCACAATAGTCCTTGGGTGGTCCCCTTTAAAGTTTGTCATTTTTACGTTCGTACCTCATCCAAAATGGCTGCCAGCGTGGAGCACAGTATAACAAAGGGACCCTATGGGAAATGCATTCAAATGTCTTCTCCTCTGAACCCACTGAGCCAATTGGAGCCAAACTTGGTTACAATAGTCTTTAGATGTTTCCCTTTAAAGTTTGTGATTTTTATGTTCATACCTCATTCAAGATGGCCACGAGCAGGGAACATACTTTAACATAGGGACTCTATGGGAAATGCATTTAAATGTCTTCTCTGAACCTACTGAGCCAATTGGAACCAAACTTGGTTACAATTGTCTTTGGGTGATCCCTTCCAAAGTTTGTGATTTTTAGTTTGTACCTCATCCAATAATGAAAATGTTACATTTATAGTATGAATGGGTGGTCTATTGGTGACAATGAATAAAACCAGTCGCCAGGTGAGCGACACAGGCTCATGTTAGCCTCTAGTTGTTCATTTTGGTCTATAATTCAAGCAACTGTGGCTACTTGTAATACATGAATGTGAATTGAACAAACAATAATGGCAGTTCATTTACACATCATATACATGTACAGGGTTAGACATTACCTTTTTGACCAACTTGCCTGTTTGGGCAAGTGAACTATAGATTTTACTTGCCCGAAAGTAGAAAGGACTTGTTTGAACATTGTGATTATCAAACCATTAAAACATTGTCCCTTGGACAGCATAGTTCTAGAAGTATTTATGATAAAGGTTTCATTGTGCAAATACAAATGAAACCAGAATTTGTAGTGAATTGACAGATCATTTGATCTATACACGTTTTTCGATTTATGACAAGTTTTATCTAATGGGCTATCTTTAGGAAATAAGAAATTTGAATAGATGCATGAACCATGTGTTCCCTGACACAAAGTTACATGGTCCAGCTATATCAGGAAACTTTTTCACAATAGTTGAAGACTATACCATTTGAAGAGACCTCTTTGCTTGGAACAAATTAGTCCCAGTCTAAACCATCAAAATCTTTGGCCAGGATTCCAAAAATTTTTATGCCCCCGCGCAATAAGTCGGGGGGCATATTGTTTTACCCCTGTCCGTCTGTCTGTCCGTCACCCGTTCGTCCGTCCGAGGGGTTACATGGTTTGTCCATGCAACTCCTCCTACAGTTTTTATGCTAGAAAGTTTTTATTTAACAAATCATTTGTACATATATTGAAGAAGTGCATGTGATAAGGATTTTGATTTTGGTGCATTTTTGTCAAAAATATTCATTGTTGAACTTAGTCATTTTTGCTGATTTTTCATAGAGGGTATTAGTTTGTCTGCACAACTCCTCCTATAGTTTTAATGCTAGGAAGTTTTTATTTTGCAGATCAGTTGTACCTATATTGAAGATATGCATGTGGTAAGGATTTTCATTTTGGTTAATTTTTGTCATAAACATACATTGTTGAACTTAGTCATTTTTTGGTGATTTAGTAATAGATTGTACATAGTTTGTCTGCACAACTCCTCCCACAGTTTTGATGCTAGGAAGTTTTTAATTTGCAGATCTTTTCTACCTATATTGAAGATGTGCATGTAGGAAGGATTTTGATTTAGGTTAATTTTTGTCAAAATTATACATTGTTGAACTTAGTTATTTTTTGGTGATTTAGTAATAGGGGGTACATAGTTTGTCCACGCAACTCCTCCTACAGTTTTGATGCTAGGAAGTTTTTATTTTGCTGATAATTTGTACTTGTATTGAAGATGTGCATGTGGGAAGGATTTTGATTGGAAAAAATACACATTGTTGAACTTAGTCATTTATTGGGTAGAGGTACACAGATTGCCCGCACAACTCCTCCTAGATTTTTGATGCTAGGAAGCTTTTATTTTGCAGTTCATTTGTACCTATATCATGTATATTGAAGATGTGCATGTGGTATGTATTTTGATTTTGGTTCATTTTTTTTTTCAAAAATATGCATTGTTCAACTTTTAATTTTTTGGTGATTTAGTAATAGAGGGTACATATAGTTAATCTGTGCAACCTAGAATAACATGTGTTTAGTGGATGCATCATATGTGTCTTACACACACAAATATTACTAAAAAATCCCAATTTGATTCAACCTTGCGCGGGGGCATGTCATCCTCTAGTTTTTTCTTTGAAATTTCTAAGATATGCTGGATGGGTCATCATATTTTTTGTGGGACTTCAATGGAGATTTCTCTAAGACAAGATGAAAAATTAGCACAACATTTTGATTGGCCATTGAAATCATTGTCATGTTCTACATGAATTCGCATTGTCTCAGATTTGAAATTCCAAATAAAGTGTCGATTGATAATTTTCACATCTAACCAATAGTGTCAGTGATAGATTTTTATAAGAAGTTTCTATATTTGTATTGGAAAAATTTTATTTCTAAAAATAAAAAAATGTACTGTTGCAAGTCTGACCATGCCATTACCAGTTAATATGTCAACTTATCAAACAGTTATAATGACTGAGTGAGCTTAATTTTTAATGGCATGTATGCTGAAGTGGGCTAGAAATGTATCAGGGTCTACGCTTGTAGTAAAAACAATTGTGTCTGTTTTGTTGAAGTATATTACAAATCACCTGTAATGCCATTAATTGGCTAGTATTTGAAGTAAACATACATGTAAGGGAAATTCTGCATCAGTTGAAAGTTTTTGTTATTGATTTTACAATAAGAAGTAAACACATGTTTCTTTCAGTTATGGTTTTATTGATCAGTATGGGTAAGAACAGGTAACTGGATTTATAAATAATGTGATGGAAACTTATTACTAAAAGAATGAATTTAGTATTTCAATAAAAAAAATGTTCTTAACTTCTTTAGAAAGTGCAGTGTACAAGTTGAAACTCAGAGGGCATCAAGTCCTGTACATGAATATTAAAGTGGCACTGTAATGCAAGACATGGAATTCCACATCGATCATGATAAATTGTACCCTTCTGTGAATTGTTTGTATCTATAACAGGCCATGTTAAATTTTTAGGAATATTTGCCTGCTCATTCTGTCAAAAATTACCTTGCCTCTTGCAGGGGTCAGGCTGATATTCTGAGTGAGCTGAAGAAATATTTACCATTTGCCTACTGTCAATATAACTACATTTCCTACTATCTGTTTCATGAAGAACTTTAAGTTAGATATGTTATGTTACACTAGTTACAAGTACAATGTACATGTGTACATGTAGGTATAAGTATCCTGGAACATGCTGCAAGTCGTGCAATTGTTTCTGATTTTTAGCTTGGCCCTTGAGTTGAGCATGTACATGTACTTGTTGTCATTATTTAGATATTGTATTATTTTTTTGCTTATAATATTGTGCAGCTGTCTTTATATGTCAGTTGATTGGAGGTAGCAAAAGGGGACCATAGCTTAACATGTGTCTAAATGGAAAACACATTCAAAGGTCTTCTTCTCAGAAACCATATGTTCAATTAGAACCAAACTTGGTCACAGTGGTCCTTGATGATTCCTTCAATAAAAGATATCCTGCAGGTCTACATCCCATTCAAGATATTTGCCAGTGGGGAACATAATGGACCCTGTGGAAAATACATTCAACAATCTTCTTCTTAGAGACAACATGTCCAATTAGAACCAAAGTTAGTCACAATGGTCCTTGTGAATCCTTCCATTTAAAGGATATCACACAGGTCTACATCCCATCCAAGATGGCTGCCCGCAAGAAGCATAGTTTAACATGGATTCCATTGAAAACACACAAAAATATCTTCCTGTCAGACAGCACTAGTTCAGTCAGAACCAAATTGATCACAACAGTGCTTAGGTGATCCCTTCAAAAGTTGTGTCTGGTAGGTGTGCACCCCATCAAAATGGCCCTGATGGAAATTTGATTCAGATTTCTCAAACTATTGTCTGCGTCATCCATGGTCCAGGAAAGTGTTACAGGATCTTGAGAGTTTCTTTTTTCTATAGGTTCCTAATACCATATTTTAGTAGAATTATCAATTAATACCATTTCCAATAAACAAGAAACACAAATGGAGTAAAAAGATGACCTTAATTTTTTTCTTGGACTTTTATGCTCTTTTATTGAGTACATTTATAGGTATTGTGTTATTTTTGTTTTGCCTACATCTTTACTTTGTCAGTATCATTTTGTGTCATCACTTGTCCATAAATATATCCCTTTTTAGCTCACCTTACCCAAAGGGTCAGTGTGAGCTATTGCTATCGCTTGGCGTCCGTCTTCTGTCATCTGTTAACTTTTCACATTTTCATCTTCTCCTATGAAACCACTGAGGCAAATTCAACCAAACTTTACAGGAATGATGTATGGAAGGTCCTTTACAAAGATTGCTCATTTCGTTCCGATCTAATAAAAAAACATGGCCGCCAGCGAGGAACTTAGGTTTAACATTGGACCCTATGGGAAAA
>MJUU01020659.1:34658-67621 GCA_002080025.1 Modiolus philippinarum
TGGGAAAAATCACATTTTCATCTTCTCCTCTGAAACCACTGAAGCAAATTCAACCAAACTTTACAAGAATGATTTTCTAAAGGTCCTTAACAAAGATTACTCATTTTGTTCTGATCCAATAAAAAACATGGCCGCTGGCACCAAACATAGTTCAACATTGGACCATATGGGAAAATCACATTTTCATCTTCTCCTCTGAAACCACTGAAGCAAATTCAACCAAACTTTACAGTCCTCGATGTACTAAAGGTCCTTCACAAAGATTGTTCATTTCTTTCAGTCCGATAAAAAACATGGCTGCAGCGCAGACCTTAGGTTAAACATTGGACCCTATGGGAAAAATCACATTTTCATCTTCTCCTCTGAACCAATGAAGCAAATTCAACCACAGTCTGTGCCAAAAACTTTTTCATTCACTAGCCCCAAGGGGCTAGTCAAGTCCCATGTTGTACTAGCCCGGACTCATTTTCACTAGCCCTTATAGAAGATTCTTTGTGAATAAGGTACAATTTTAACTAGCCTACCGGGCTAGTGACTACAAATATTTACTAGTCCGAGGCTGATTTTACTAGTCTCGGGCATAGGGCTAGTGGCTAAAGGCACAGACTGCAACCAAACTCTACAGGAATGATTTACTAAAGGTCCTTAACAAAGATTGCTCATTTTGTTCTGATCTGATTAAAAGCATGGCCGCTGGCACCAAACATAGTTTAAACATAGGACCCTATGGAAAAATCACATTTCATCTTCTCTGAAACCACTGAAGTAAATTCAACCAAACTTTAAAGGAATGATGTTCTAAAGGTCCTTTACAAAGATTGCTCATTTCTTTACGATCCGATAAAAAACATGGCCGCCAGCGTGGAACTTAGGTTTAACATTGGACCCTTTCGGAAAAATCACATTTTCATCTTTTCCTCTGAAACCACGGATGCAAATTCAACCAAACTTTACAGGAATGATGTACTAAAGATCTTTAACAAAGATTGCTCATTTTGTTCCGATCTGATAAAAAACATTGCCATTGGCACGAAGCATAGTTCAGCATTGAACCTTGTGAGAAAATTACATTTTAATCTTCTCCTATGAAACCACTGAAGCAAAGTCAACCAATCTTTACAGGAATGATGTACTAAAGGTCCTTAACAAAGATTGCTCATTTCGTTCCGATCCAATAAAAGACATGGCTGCCAGTTCGGAACTTAGGTTTAAGATAGGACCCTATGGGAAAAATCACATTTTCATCTTCTCCTCTGAAACCACTGAAGCAAATTCAGTCAAACTTTACAGGAATAATATACGAAAGGTCCTTTACAAAGATTGCTGATTTAGTTTTCCTTTCAATAAAAACATAGCCGCAAGCATGCAACATAGCTTTAACATTGAACGCTAGCGGAAAATCACACTTCCATCTTCTCCTCTGAAACCACTAAAGACAATTTATCCAATTAAAGCTTAAAGTTGAACTAAATGTTTAGAAGGTCCTTTGCAAAAATTACTCATTTCAATAGGTGCCAATGGATGACATAGCTATACATTAGACTGCATTGGTATAAAACATAATTTTTGGTCATGCATGGCATAGTAGCATTTTGTCAGGTGAGCGATACAGGCTCAGTCTTTGAGGCTCTAGTTTATATGTGCTGTGGCTGCATCATGCAGTGCTTCGCGTAACCCTTTATTCTAAATCTTTTTATTTTTCGTGTTTTTGTGTCGCCTGCACTTAGTGCAGGATCGACACATAGAAATCACTATCCATCGACTTGCGTCCATCTGTATGGCTCAAAAAAATTTATGCATCATCGGCATCTCCTCCTAAACTGTTTGGCACTTTTCAACCAAAATTGCAGGAAGGTGTGCACCATGCATTTTTATACCCCCCGCAAACAAAGTTTGGGGGGGGGGTATATAGGAATCACCTTGTCTGTCTGTCCGTCTGTCCGTCCGTCTGTCCACACTTCTTGTAAGCGCAACTCCTCTTAAACCACTGGAAGGATTTTGATGAAACTTTACACAAAGGAAGGACACTATATGGAGATGTGCATGAAGGAAAACAATTATTGTCTGAAACCAGGAAGGGGAGATAATTCGACTTTGACTTTTCATTGATTCCCTGTTTATGGGTTACCTCTTAAGCGCAACTCCTCTTAAACCACTTGAAGGATTTTGATGAAACTTTACACAAAGGAAGGACATTATATGGAAATGTGCATGAAGGAATATAATTATTGTCCAAAACCAGGAAGGGGAGATAATCCGACTTTGACTTTTTGTTGATTCCCTATTTATGGATTACCTCGTAAGCGCAACTCCTCTTAAACCACTTGAAGGATTTTGATGAAACTTTACACAACGGAGGGACACTATTAGGAGATGTGCATGAAGGAATATAATTTTTGTCCAAAACCAGAAAGGGAAGATGATCCGACTTTGACTTTTCCTTGATTCCCTATTTATGGATTACCTCGTAAGCGCAACTCCTCTTAAACCACTTGAAGGATTTTGATGAAACTTTATACAAAGGAAGGACACTATATGGAGATTTGCATGAAGAAATATAATTATTGTCCAAAACCAGGAAGGGGAGATAATTGGACTTTGACTTTTCGTTGATTCCCCATGTATGGGTTACCTCATAAGGGAACTTCCTCTTAAACCACTCGAAGGAATTGAATGAAACTTTACACAAAGGAAGAACACTATATGGAGATGTGCATGAAGGAATATAATTATTGTCAGAAACCAGGAAGGGGAGATAATTCAACTTTGAGTTTTCATTGATTCCCCATGTATGGGTTACCTCTTACGCACAACTCCTCTTAATCCACTTGAAGGATTTTGATGAAACTTTAGACAAAGGAAGAACACTATATGTAGATGTGTAAAATGTCAAATAGGCTGAAAAAGGTGAATTTTATATTTGTCTGATTTAGACAGAGTGTTTTCATTGAAACCCTTGGGAAAAGTTTTTTCTTGAAGATTATATCATTGTGTCCACACTTGTACTGTGTCCGCACCTGTATTGTGTCCACACCAACTTAATTTTGCACTTACCATATCGATTCAGGGTTCAATAAGCGGGGGGTATCTTTGGCTGCCATATGGCGACAGCTCTTGTTTTCTTTAATTTTGTTTTTGTTTTTTCCAGATTTTACGCTGTTTTTGACTTTCTTTGCCATTTTAGCTTACTGGATTCTTGAGGGTACATCTCCATTATCTGCAACTCTTCCTAAACCACTTGCCACTTTTCCACTAATCTAGCAGGAATGCTTCAGTATATATATTGAAGATGTGCAACATGCATTTTGTTTTTCCTTAATTTTGTTTTTTCCAGATTTTAGGCTGTTTTTGGACTTTGTCATTTTAGTTTATTGGAGTCTAAGGATATGCCTCCATTATCCTCAACTCCTTTTAAATGGCCCTGTATTTTCCATCAAACTCGGAGGAATGCATGCTTCAGTATATAATTTAGATGTGCAACTTGGACTTTGTAATTCTACATGTATTTTGAACACAAGAATTCTTAAATATTTATAGTGCAGGTGACACATGTGTTCCGTGGAACACCCATGCATTTGTTATGCTATCATTGGATAATTACAAATACGGAAATTTTGTGCAAGAAACACATGTGTTCTACATGAAATGTGACTCTTTCAGTTACATTGCTTGGTGAGTTTTTAGCAAACAACTTGTATGAATTGGAAGATGATGCTAATTTTGAATTTGTGTCAGAGATATATGCCGAAAGTGTTTTGATAGTTGTTTATTTGTATAGATTGTTGAACTTTATAATTAGTTTGTGAATTTGGCAAATGTTTGCCCTGGAAACTTAGATATAAGTGTTCTATACTAATTACTAGTAAATTTTTTGTGCGATTCCAATATTTTTATTAAAAATTGGTTTACAAAGATGAGCTTGGAGATGTCTATAATTACTAATATTGAATCTCGTTATCAGTGATAGTTTTCATTAATCAACTATGTAAATTTAACTGACTTTAAGTAAACAAATCATGTTCATAGCACTGAGTTCATCATTTGCTCGATTAGCTCAGGTAAAGTGATGAAGTTTGATCAAATAATATAATGTAATTTAGATTGACACTTGCTTAGTATTGGATTAAAATAAATAAAAAAATTTTAGTATACACCATGGAAACGTTTCGAGAGGTAAGTCTTTTCATAACTTTCCATGCTTTTGGCATTATATATCTTTTGAATAAGCTTGGTACTTATTACGCAGTATAAAGAGATGCCTATATATACTTTTTCATTCAACCAATCAAAATAGCAATATCCATGTATGCTTCCTTTAAATAATAGCTTATAAATTCCCTTCATGCCCTTTTTATACAACTCAATGGAGTTATGCATGAGTATCACTTGGCATCTTTTCATGACTCTGTTTTCACATAATCATGTTCGTTGCAACATTCGGTTCACTTTGGCTGAATTGAAGAGATGATATAAAATTTTTGGAACTTTCTATAATCGTGATCTTTTTTTTAAGATTTTTATAAAAGCTCCCAGGGTGACATTTTAAAAATTGTCACATGACTGAGAGGGTGACAATTTTTCCACTGTTACCCTCTGTTTATGGTTCACTGATGAAATTAAAAAACATTTAGTATAATAAGATAAACAACATATAGCTGGGAGGGCGACAGAGCAGATTGTTACCCCTATGCTTTTCATCTGTTGACAACGTATTCTTGGGGTTACAATCTACTCTGTCACCCTCCACGCTGTGTTAATATATATTGTTATGTCCTAATGTATCAACTTGAAAAAGAAACAAGGTGACAGGATGACACCAAGCATAATAATCTGCTGACATTCATCAGATACAGTATGATATATAGAAATAGTCAACAGAAGTGCATAGTATAATATACAGAAGTAGCAGGAATGCATCGAACAAAAACAATGAGAATATTTTGACACTCAAACCTGTGATAATTTTAAAAGGGGAAAGAACTGTACAAAGTGTATTTTTGGCAAGTCAATAATAAATAATTATAAATGTGCACCAAGCAATGAAAATATAATTTAATGAATTGACAAGAAATGTGAGAGGATATGCACACCACCCTAAAAGCCTGCTAGTAAAAGTACAGCCAATAAACAAGAAAAAGTAGGAGAGATGTCACGCAAAAACAATGCAAAAATACCCTAGGAAAGAAACAGTAAGGTCAACATGAGAGCACTCAACAAGCCACACTTCAAATTAACTACTACATGTATTAGATATATATATATATATATATATATATATAAAGACAATGAAATCAATATAGAAAAAGCATCCCAGCTAGAATGTATGCACCAACCACATGAAGTTATTTAGAAGGATCTCATTCCAGCCTGCCCCACTAAAATTCATCCATGTTACTATTTTTGATTTTTTCATAACTTTCCTTTTGTTTTGATTCCCATGTAACAAAATTCGTCTTCAGACCTGGAAAGATCTTGTTTTACACAATCTTTACCATTTCTGGTTAAAAAGGCCAATAAAGACCTCCATGTTTGCCAGAATCCTATTAATAATTTAAAAATTCATCCTTTTCTCTTTCTTTCTTAGGTATTTGTTTGCTGATATATTAAAGGTGGGACGAAATAAAGAAATGGAAAATATAAAACCCTTCTGCCCACCCCTTTTTTTTCCTGACCTTGGATAAGATTCTGCTAATGTTATAAGTTGACATGGCCAAACCTATACTTCAGTTCTAAGGTTTAATATTTTTTGACGCATGAAAGACATTAAAGGTGGGGGTCAAAAGTTTTACTCTTTGTGCTCCCAACATAATGCAGGGTTACATTTTTATAGGATCCTAAACACCATTTTACAAATTGTGTTGGTCTATATGACTTGTACAATGTAGCTTCATTAGGTACTCTGGCTTCCTCCGTGCCTTGATATTGCCGAAATACTGCTGAAAGTGGCATTCGACCCCATGTATACTTGTAAGCAAACAATTCAGTATTAAGCCTATTTATTAAATATATGCACGATATTGCATAATGGACAGACATATCCAACTCTGTTTGACTGAAGCACAAATCAGGCAAAGTTCAGTCGGTCTGGAAAATTTTCTGAATGTGGGTAAAAAAACTACATCTGCTCTATATGCTGATACAGTTGGTCCTGTGAAATTATATAATATTTGTCCGTATGTTGACTTGTTTTTATTTGCCCGACTGAATGTCCTGCAAGCCTTCTGCTCTTGTCAATATGTCTAATTTTTGGAGGATATACGTTTTAACTTGGATATTGGATGTTGTCTCTATTGGATGTTGTCTCCTTCAGGACTTGACATTTACCCCATCTCCTTTCTTTTTCATAAGTACATGTATGAATTTATAGACGTATACCCGTTAGAAGCTGTAAACTGAATTGGTGCTAGAAAATAACAGCCTAAGTTTGTTGTAGGGGACCCGGTCATGTACTTATGTATAAAGATATGCTTTGGTTGTGTTGAAGTTTTGAATATGATTTGCGTTAGAAATTGGAAAAGAAATGGAGCCAACTGTCCTATTGACAAGAGTTTGAATTCTGCCTGCTACAAATATAAACTTTTATCATGGCACCACAGTTGAGTGATGCATATATGCACAGACCAATCATCTTCACTTGAACAATCCTATTTTCCTTATCCTCTTTCTAGTTCTGTTTTACATTGATCTATAACCTAGCTATTGTTATATGTAGCATTGCATAGTAGTTTTCAACTGATTATGTAGCATTGTACAGTAATATTTCTATAGTACATGTAATAATTAAATCTAAGCAAATATTTTAAGAAGACCTCAGCAGGGTCAACTTGGCACTTCAAATATATTTTTAAGTTCACAATATTTACTTAATAGTTTTAGTTTTTATGATATTTTTCAAATAAAGTTTCCTATTGTATGTTCAAAGTATTATTTAATTGTATATTTTTATTGATATGCAATAGAGGAAAGATTTCTCTGTACCATTAAAATCCCATTAAAATTTTAATTTAATTCTGCATGAATTTTCATTTTGAATGGAGATTGGCACTTTGAGACTGTGTTTTATTTGTCTTCAGCATGGACATTTTCTGTATGATATTAAATTAATTTGAAATACTAGTAGATTTAGTATTATTGATTTAAATTTGTTGTTACAAGTTTATACAAATGTTAAAAATAGAATTTGGTTTCAATCCATGTCAACACTATTGAGAAATGAAAAGAAAGTATATAAATAAATCATGATTTACGAAATATTTTAAAATAGTTATGGTTTGTAATCAACCTTTTTATACCACTGCAAAAAAATTTTGAGGTCGTTTAATGGTATGGAGCTGTCGTTGTCGTAGTTGTCGTCATCGTCGTCTGTAGACACTTTTGTTTTTGGTCAATAACTTAAGTTCCAGTCTATCAATCCTTATGAAATTTTAACACAATGTTCCTGGGCACAAAAGGAAGGCTTTGAGTGGTTTTGGATTTTTTTTGGTGTATTCATACAATTGGCTGTAGAATTTTTATTATTTATCAGATTTTGATGGGGTTTCTTGTAGTGTGCTCCTGAGAAAATTTCCAATCAGTAGTATGTCAAAGGATTTCACATCGCATGTACAGTTCATGAGATAAATAGGGCCCAAAAAGGGGTGCATCACAAAAATTTTATTTTTTTATTTCTAGTCTGATTTTCATGCAGTTTTTTTCAATGGATTCCTTATGAAAAATTAATATGGTGTTTAACAATAAGATATTTGATAACATGTTTTCTTTCGGAGCTATGAGGGTCCAAAAGGGTCCAAAATTACAAATGTGGAGATTACGTAAATTTTTTATTTTTCATCAGATTTCAATGGGATCTTTTTCTTTCGATTTCTCCTGTCTTAAGCTTTCAGTAGTATATATGTCAACAGATTTTTACTGTTTCAGTCTCCTTATTGTGTCCATATAGTTACTGTGTCCACATTCACTTTATATTACACTTGTTCAAATTTCAGTGGTCGACATGCTGCGGTCGTATCATGCTGCGCTCCGCGTGGCCCTTTATTGTACAATGCATTCTTATCATTTTTGATTTGTAGTTGAAATTTTAGTTGATAGAAATCTCTTGTTTATATGGATTCATTGAAAATTTCTAACAGAAATATTCTATGATATTTGCAGGAGTTGTTGAAGAAGTTTGAACAGATCACAGATGTTAGAGAGTGTTTCTTGTTAATAGAAGATGCAATCAAAGTTCAAACAGCAAACCCAGTATGTTGTAATAAATATTAGAGTTTGATTGTAAACAGAACCAAAAGAAGGGGGATTTAAAGGGAAGTGTTTAACCAAGAGTTATCAGATTTTAACAAGAAGCTGCATGTAAAGTTACAATTTTCAGCAATATTACTATTCATGTGTAATATGATGTCTTCAGTCATTTGTGCATAAATATATTACATTTTTGTTGTCCATGTCACTTTTTAAGTTGATTGTACACAATTTTTAGTCACCACAACAAAGTTGAGGGGAACTATCAGAGTACTCCTGGCTTCTACATCCTCTTCTTCATACACATCCACATTTAGGTACGTATCTCTGCAACTATGAAGGTAGGGTCATCAAACTTTGTATGTAACTGCATCTTTGGTTGACTCACAGCCTCCAGGAAAATTGGGTCTGTTTGATCTATATTTTTTGCTTGAGTGGCTTACATTCAAATTCACATCCAGGTTTATATCTCAATAACTATACATAGCAGGATAATCTAACTCCGCATATGCATGCATCTCTGATGGTAGGTCTGTATCCGGGTAAAATTTGGTCACTTTGACCTACATTTTACGCTTGAGTGACTTTCATTTAATTTCAAGTCCGAGTTCAGATCTGTCGCCGTACTTTAGTACATGAAAAGATCATCTTACCTTGTGCATGCATACATCTCTGATGGTAGGTCATTATCCAGGTAAAATCAGTCTGTGCCAGAAACTTTTTCATTCACTAGCCCTAAGGGCGAGTAAGGTCCCGTGTTGTATTAGCCCTTAAAGAAGATTCTTTGTTAATAAGGTGCAATTTTAACGAGCCAACTGGACTAGTGACTTGAAATTTCACCAGCCTGAGACTTATTTTACTAGTCTAGGGTGTAGTGCTAGTGGCTAAAGACAGGGACTGTGAAGTTAGGTCTTTTTGCACTTGGTTGACTTACATTCAAGTTTGCTAGTACATCTTCAGATCCTGGTCACTGTACACTGTACATCTAATCTTACACATTTAGGCATCTGTGATGGTACATGTACATGTAGGTCAGCATGCAGGCAAAATTAAGTCACTTAACATTTTCCACTTGAGTGACTTGCAATTGCATTCAAGTTTATGTCCCATTTCAGATCTCATTCACTGTATATGGTAGGATAATTTAACCTTACATATGCATGTATCTCTGATGATTTGTCAATATCCATGCAAAATTAGGCTGCATTGCCATTGAACTACATTTTCTGCTTGAGGGACTTACATTTAAGTATATGTCTAAGTTCCAGTGTTTGAACCTAAATTACAATGTATCATATGTAATAGGTCAACCAGAATGTTAAACTGCATAGACCTCAGACCAAATGTCAAAGAGCAAGCACAAGTTTATTTTCTTACAGAACAAATTTGTCTTAGACATTCGGTCTATGTAATACCATGACAAGGTTACTAAGCCTGAGGTCAATTTTGGTAGACATGTTGTTTATACAGTACAGCCAGAGACTTAGCGTGATAGATCACTGTGATAGACGTATCACTCTGCTTAGTGAAATGTGTATATTTTATTTCCTGTTTGATCTATCAACATACTTTCTTTTGCATTTACAGTGATGCATTCTACCACTTGATATGCAAAAGAAATTATGTGGATACATCAATCAGGAAAAAAGATATATTCATTAAAAATATTCATTAAAAAATTTAGAGTGATATGTCTATCACAGTGATTTATCATGGTAAGTCTCTGGCTGTACTGTAGGTCTACCACTAATTTCGCACACTGAAGTTCAGATCTTAATTGCTGTATTTGATATAATCATAAAAACTTTGAACATGCATGCATCTTAAATGGTAAATCAACATCCCAGGCAAAATCAAGTGACCGTGTGCCATAACAAGGAGAACTTTTAAAAGATTAGGGTGAATTGACATTTATTTCTAAAGTAATTTTAAGTAAAAAAACATCTACATATGTTCAAAACTTCAGAAAATCAAGTAAATTTCCAAGGTTTAGTGTTCCCATTTATGTATGATGCAAGGAGAGAACTTCTTAAAATGCAGAAAATAGTTAATGTGACATACTTCAAGTATGGGGCTTTTGGATAAAGATTACAGCAATTTACATGATGTACAATGATAGGGATGTTATCATTAACATTCATCTTAGTGTCATCAATTTTAACCAATGAATCTATACTATCAATGGTGAATGGTAAAATTTTGACTCGGGGATATAATTTTATATACAAATTTAATTCAATGACTACAGAACTGCTGTTAAATCCTTTATTTACAAGGAATGGATGATTTTGGCAAACTGTTGGCTGATATTATACAAATGGTTATTTTATTCATTTGAAGAATTATTAAGGACATCTTTTGCGTGAATTTGACAGTTAATGTAAACAGTAAACAAACATTACTGATATATTCAATAGGAAATCATTTTTTTTACACCAAGAAGATCAATATAAACATTTAAATTGCTTTTATTTAGGTTCCTATATATTTATTTTAAAAACCCATTAACAACCTTTTATACAGGATTTTTAAATAACCTAGTTTTAGACATTCTAATTCTACCCCATGTGTCTACATGTACTGAAAATAAGCATATCTGTTTGGTCATTTTACTGACTTACTACAAGGGCATATGAGTTTGCCTTTAACTTGGTTATCTTGCCTTGAAAATGGTCATTCATGGAAGGAAGTGTCTGACACCATTAAGATTTCTAACTTGCACAGATAACATCATAAAGGCAACAACTCCTCTTAGACGGTTGGAAGGATTTTGACGAAGCTTCACAATATGCAGATGTGCATGAAGGAATATAATTATTGTCAGACGCCTCAAAGGGGAGATAATTTGAAGTGACTTTTTCCATTAATTCCTGTTGAAAAAATTGTCTCATAAGCACAACAAAGATTTCAATGAGAAGGTATACATAAACATGCAGATCTGAGTTAAGGAATATAATTATTGTAAGACAGCACAAAGGGAAACATAATTTGACATGACTTTTTTCATTGATCCCTGTTAAGAAAAATTAAATCATAAGCACAACTTTTCTAAAACAACTTGAAATTATTATTAGAAGGAATATAAATATTGTCAAACATCACACAATGATGATTATTTGACTTTTCATTTTGAGCAAACCACAATCACCTCAAGTTCAAAATATCTAACAAACAAGCTACAAAAAAGATTTTACATGCTTAAATTGCAAAAAGAAATATGATAGATAATGCATACTAAAGATGGAAGAAGTGAGTTCTAAAAACTGTCAGAAAGAATTTTCTGAAATTCTCATGATTTGCTTAGTTATTAGAGCATACAAAAATACGAAATAAAAATTGTGGGTCACTGGCCATAGATAGGGAAAATTAGCAATTTTTTTTTTTTTCAAAATTTTAATTCATTTTATTGTCATAATATAAAGTATTTATTCAAACTAGTGAATTATCACTTCTTGCCTTCGATTTGCATGAAAAAAAAATTTGGAGTCACGGAATTTATTCTGAGTGAATGACGAAAAACTGATTTTTCCCTTTTATTTCTATTCAAGATATCTTCCATAAATAGAACAGGTTAAATATTACACATGGTTACCCAATTAAAGTTGCACAGTTGATCAAATTGAACTTTTAGCACACATCTAAAATCATTTTGCCTCATATCCCAATGCAAATTTGTGAATTTCATTTTTTTGTCAGATGCACAAGAATGGTGCACAGCTTTAAGCCTTGAACTATCTTAAAAGCTTTAAAAATAATAAAAGACCAAGATAAAGATGTACACATGCGAATGCATTTTTAAAAGAAATTATTGATTTACCATATAAAAGTTAATTACACACTATATTAGTACCTGCCTGATAATGGTACCACTTGAAATATTCAGTCATATGTTATAAACACTTTGTATTATATCAATGAAAGTTTGAGATTTGTCTTCTAGATTCCAAAATTTATGAAGTCTATAAAGTAATGTTAATTTGATCAGAAGAAATAATGCAATGCAATGTAAGCATACTCAAGTGTTTGTCAAACATTTAATGGCTTGTTTACATAATACTGTGAAAGTACTACTTTTTGTGGGGTTCCAATTTTCATGGATTTCGTGGTTCGCTACAACCACGAAATTTAGTTCCCAACCGAATGCATTTTTCCAAAAGAGTTGAAATGTATAGAATTTGAAACCACGAATTTAAGGTAGATCGACACTAATAGACAGCGCATTCGATTGGAGCATTTGCGAAACACAAGTCGTATGCGGAATTAACTTGATTTTGAAGCCGGAATATTCCTTATTTGGCCTTTTCATTGTGACGTCATAATATATTGTTATACAATTTCCAGCGAATTAGCTCCCTTTTCCTGTAAATATTGTCTATCTCGTAACTTATATAAAATATCTCTCTTAATCAAACGGTGTCATATAGATTTTATAAGCTCAACATAAAGCTGAAGTGTATACCTCTGAAATATCAAAAAATGAAAAAAATCTATCCGATATTTATTTCATATGAAAGCTAAACAATAAGCATGTTCTCTTAGTTCCCTTTATATTCCTTGTAAATATCGCTGAAAATACTGAATTTGGCCTGATTTTCAAAGCCTGATAACAGGTAAAGATGATCGGTGACATATCATTCTTATTTTATTTTTTCAAACAATGGTCTAAGACCTGCAAAATATCTTAAAATAATAAAAATTCTGTCTGATATTTTTATAAGGCTTGAACTACCTTACCCATGAAATAGTGATATTTATGAAAACCACAAAAATTGATGTCCATGAATAAAAATACTTCCACGGTAATATGATATTTGGTCTGATTATATGGTTCTTTTAGGTATGGGGTCCTTCAGTCATCTACATCCTGTTTGCTAAATAAAATATCTGGTGGTAGTATTTGTGTCCTATGGACATTGCAGTATTTCTTTTACAAAGCGAAATTTTTACACTCAGAATATCATGTTGTCATATTTTACAGGTTGATTGTATTGTCTACCTAGCCGACACTGACACTGGACAATTATATGATGCCAAAAAGGTCCCACTACCAAATGATGGACTATGCTGGTTTGTAATATAGTAATTATAGATTATAGAGCCATATATTTATAAAAACAAAAAATATTAATTGAATGTTGACCATTATAACAACAGCCTTTTTTCAGTTTATAAATTACAGTCGAACTTCGATGGCTCAAACTTCCAAGGGACCATTGAAAACAGTTCGAGCCAACGGGGTGTTCGAGATATCAAGGTAAAACTATATTAAAACTTGAACAAAGGGACCACAGAAGGGTTCAAAGCATCCATGGTGTTCCAGTTATTGCAGTTCAAGCCAACAAGTTCTACTGTAATATTCCAGTAATTCAACAGCAAAATGTGTTGATACCTAATTTCAATGTCTTGTCTTTGTCCAGTTTGTTTATTTTATTACTTGGGCCATACCTAATTGATATAATTTGGAGTCTTTAATTGTCTTTTGTTTGCATTTAAATCTCTGCTGTACTAACAGGCTATTTGCTGGAAAACTGGCCATTTTACACATGCTTAAAACATTGCTCCTAGCGCATGAGTTTTCCATGTATCATGATGTCTTAAAAGCTTATAATGCAGTGATGACACCCAACAGGGCAAAATTTTCTAGGTCCATTCCATTGTGTGTTTTCTGTATGGAATAGAACCAAAGGACATCAATCTTGGTCTTCTGTATCCTGTTCATAGGGAAACACCTTGCCCTATAATGCATATCTAAAATAAAAAGGACAAATAATCTATATCCGTCATACTTACAGTACAGCCAGAGACTTATTGGATAAATCACAGTGATAGACATATCTCTTTAAATTTTTAAATGAATATAATTTTTTTGCTTGTTGATCTATCAGTATTATTTCTTTTGCATGTCGAGTAGTAGACTGCATCACTTGATTGCAAAAAAAAAATCATGTTGATAGATTAAGCAGGAAATAAAATATACATATTTCACTAAGCTGAGTGATAGGTCGATCAGAGTGATTTATCATGGTAAGTCTCTGGCTGTACTGTATTTGATAGATATTAAGAATGTTGAAGACATCTTGATCCTTGTACAACCCTCCAACAAAATTTTACCTATCACTAAATAAAGGTATTTACCTTTGTATTTACATTGGTAAATAATGTATTTGTTTATTGACACAATGTCTTAAAACTTCCATCAGAATTTTATAAAGTAAATATGATAAGTTAGCTATATAAAAAGGTAAGTGTTAGGATTATCTGTATTTATTATCCTGTGGTTTACTGTCAATACCAGGGTTAAGTGTATAAAATCATGTTTAAATATTTATAGTTGTAAATAGATCATTTATATTCTACTGCAGACTTGAAGGACAAATTTTTATTGGTCTGCCTATTTATATGACCACATAATGTTTCTTTTGTGGTGTTATTTTTCAAAGGAGTTTGGATTAGGTCTGAAAGCACAAATTTGGAACTCTTACCCATTGACAACAAAATTTTGTCTTTCCAGTCCATGTGTGACATAGTGTCTGTTTAATCCAACATTGTGACATTCTACTCTCATTTTGACTGTCTTTAAGCTGCTTCAGTTACAAACATATCTGAAAATAAAAAAATTACACCTGTGCCGTAATTGAAAATATTACCTTACATTTTTATGATTGTAGTTAGTTCATCTGTATCTAACAGATCGTAGAATATCGTAATATAAACGGTAACACATAAAACAATTAGGTGAGAAGAACTGATATTGTATGAGCAATATTTATTGCTTATATTCAACACATTTGTAATTGTATTTTCAAAGAGGTTGTTTATGTTGTAAAGAACCAATTATTGGGTTTTGTATTATGTTCAGTAATGATAATTGTGTCATTTTGTATTTCACAGGAAAGTATATACAAGCAAGAAAACACAACCAACAAAATTGTTAGACCAGAATGATCCAATAGCTAAGAGAGCAAAACAAAACTGCAGTTTTGAACCAAAATATGGTAAGAAAATACAAAGTATCAGATGAACATGAAAGCAAAATTTTTTGAGATGTTATAGTTGTAGTTTAATATTAGACCACATAGAATTCACATTCAGAGATTTCTTTGCAAAAACCTCTGGTTAAATGAGTGTCAAACATGTTCATAATGGTCTGAAGATAGCCCCCTCTACTAAAAATATCTGGCAGGTTGTACCTTAATATCCAAAATGGCTGTCGGGGTGGAAAAATGTCTTAACATTGCACCCTATCATGTCCCTATATTAAGCACTTTCAAAGATCTTTTTCTCTTCAACGACTTTTTTTAGTTGCAATAGTTGTCTGATGGTCCCTTTGAAAAAAATGTTTTTCAGCAAGTCTGTACTATATCCAAGATCGTTTCCAGTTGGAACATAACACAGACCTGATTTTCTTCTGCTTTAAAGCAGAATTCCGCTCTTTTAATTCGGTTTTTACTGTTATGTTATTTTTTTTTATGCCCCCGCGACGATAAGTCGGGGGTGGGGGGGGGGGCATATTGTTTTACCCTCGTCCGTCTGTCCGTCCGTCCGTACGAATGAAAAACACAACTATTCATGTTATTTAGAAAGTTTGCAAACAAATTCCAACTACTTCAAAGGAATCTCACTTACAATAAGTAGATGTGCACACACATATCTTTTGGAATATTCAAAATGGCTGCAGTTGCCGTGGAAACTGAAAAAAGGCGGGAAAATTCAAAGTGCCTCAAATTTGATGAAACTTTACAAGAAGGATGTCTAGCACCCATAGAAATGATTTTGGGTCTCAGAATTTTCAAAATGGCTGCCGTTGCCATGGAAACTAGATAAAGGCGGGAAAATTCAAAGTGCCTCAAAATTGATGAAACTTTACAGGAAGATTGCCTAGTACCCATAGATTTGATTTTCGGGCTCAGAAATTCCCTTTTATATATTTTGGAAAAAGGGGAGGCATATCTTTGTGTCCCTACTTGAACTGTGTCAACACCTGTATTGTGTCAACACACACTCAAATATGCACTTGCCATATTTATTCAGGGTTCAATGAGCGGGGGCATAATTGGTTGCCATTCCGCGACAGCTCTAGTTTATTTTTTGAAATAATTACATTTAAATTGAAGATGCTTAAAATTCTTTGTATCCAAACCTATGTTTAAATGACAGCATAGTAATGAACCTTAACAGAGGTCAAAAAGGCTAGAAAAGCAATGTCATAGAATGCATTAAATATCAAAAGGCTGCTAACAGTATCATGTGTTGCAAGTGAATATTTTTTTATACAATGAAAAGGCATAGCATTATCATGAAACTATTATTTTTTTCCATTGCAAAAGCCATGTATTGATTGGAATTTTTTCTGCTCTTTCAAGACAATGAAAAAATCAGAACAATATGAAAACTACCCCTTTTGCACAATATAATACTGTATGGTAAACTAATTTGATATGACAGTCTTATTAGGAAGGTTCTTCTCCATGACAGGATGATTTTATGTTTTATAAAGTCTGTCACATAAGTTGAAGGTTACACCGAGTTTAATAAGAATTGACATAAGTACATTATCAGTCCAGTGTATACAATCTGTTAGGTTTCTGGACATGAACTATGTTGTTTTCTGTCTTTTTATTGAAAAAATGGTCTAGACTTGGTCACAATCAACCTATTAACAACCTTATTGATCCTTATTTATATATCAATAGATACACAATATCATTTAATGTTATATTACTGATTGTATTTTTTATAGAAAAGACAGGGGAAAATATTGTTTGAAAGTCCTCAGACGGGACCTGTCACACATGATCAATATTTGAGTTTCTCTGAAATTTATCTTAGGGACTTGTCTTGTCTAGTCTATCTCTCTCAGCTGCAGAAGTTAACATGATTGATATTCCAGTAATTTTCAAATTCCTGAAAAAAGGGAAAACACATTTAGTAACACAATCAAGGGTTCTACTAAATATTAATTACCCTGAAGGAACAAAGACAAGTATATGTTCATGGCAGTAGGAATATCCACAAACATGAATATACAGTTAGAAATACAAATGTAAAAATATCCTAATTTCTACTCTGTCAGAGTTTTGTATTCTGTTATAATCTTTATCATGTCCACATAAAAGTATATGATACAACAATATCAAATCTGTTACCAAATTTATTCTTTGTAAGTAATAATATTGCTTATAATAAGCATTTTAAAGCTTAAAAAATGAACTAAATGTAAATGTAATGTTTTTTTTATCATCTTCTAAGAATTTCCTAAAAACTTCAACCTGAATCAATTCCAAATATAAAGAAAATTGCCAAAAATAGAAGGAGAGAGTTTAAACTGATAAAATCTGAATAATAAATTCACAATCGGTATATAGATGCTCAGTATTAGCTATTGTTGACATTTCATGAAATGGACAAAGACCCCAATTTACACCTTCCATCAATTTCCCAGTTTGATGATACTCAATTTGATATAAAACACAGAGACTCAGTTTCATATAAAAACAGCTATGTTTATGTTATATTAGTAGTTGTGTACCCTGTTCATGTAGTTTGGGGCGACATATAGGGATTACTTTAGTCGTCTTGCGTCATTGTTGTTATTGTTGTTGTCCGTCCCATTTTTTCGTAACACTTTTCTCAGCCACTACAAATCACATCCACTTGAAAGTTGTATGTGACTTAAGTATTAAGTACCCATTATGCACTTACCGATTTCAAGCCTGTCCGACGTCAACTTCCTGTTAACCTAATTGGAATATTTTCAGCAAACACCCTCATTGGTAAAAATTTTCATAACACTTTTCTCACCAACTACAAATCAGAGCTCTTTGAAATTTTGTATAGTACTTGAAGTATGAGGTTCCCTTCTGTGCTTAAAGATTCTAGGTCAGTGGGACATCTACTTTATGTTTATGGGCTTAGAATATTTTTAGCTAATACTGTCAAAGGTTAAAATTTTCGTAACATTTTTCTCAGCAACTACAAATCAAAGTCACTTGAAATTTCGTATGCGACATAAGTATGAGGTCCAATTTTATGCTAACTGATTCCAGGTCTTTCAAACATCTACTTCCTGTTTACCGACTTAGAAATTTGAGTTTCCCAGATCAAATTTAACAAGGGCCATTGCAAGCGACATATGTTTTCCATTGAAGACTCACAAATTTTTTAATATGAATCTTGAGTTGTGAATGATATTGCTTTAGAATTGTACTTGTAGATTATTATGTATTGAATAGCTGAATGGGCATCAATTGCATTTGGCTCATGTACTTCACCTCAAAAATTTACGTAGTCCTTGGAGCTTGATTATGTACTGATTTAATCTCAGGATGAGCTGCAAAGGTAGAATATATGATTCTGAATGCCAACAGTGATGAAAATCATCTTTTTAAACCTGTGAACATCAGAAAATCCTGCAAGGGCTACGGCTGGATTTGAATCCTTGATTTGTTGTCATCTATGGCAACACCACCTGCACTATGTCCAGGGCCCTAGACCACTAGGCCACCTAGGCTATATAAAATATAGCTTTCAGTAACCTAGTCTGATTATTCCTCCTCGTAGGAAAACTAGAGTTCTAACGATGGCATAATGCCGGAGGTGTTGCCATAGATGACATTATAACAAAGCTGGGGTTGACCTTGCTGGATTCTCTGATGTTTAAAATGATGATTTTAATCACTGTTGGCATTCGGAATCATATATTATACCTTTGCAGCTCACCTTACCAACACATTATCATTCTATATTATATAGAGCAGCATGCAACACTATTATCTATATAATCTCAGTATGACCCTTTATGCTGTTATTTGACCCCTGGATTTTGCTCAGGTTAAAATATTTGACATAAAAGTGCCAATATGTGGTAAATTCAGTACATATTCAAGCTCTCACAACTCATTTCTTTCTTATTATGTCGCAAAATTTATATCTTTGAAATATCTTGATGTGAATTAGGTCTAATAAACAGCTTCATCACAGTATTTAGTTTATTTCCAATTCATGTTATAATGACAGATGTTAACATAGCAACAGAATTGACCAAAGGATACAAATAAAGAAAAGGAAATTCATTGCAAATAATAATTTTGTTTTATCATAGTATCATATAGTTTCATATACACCGGTATATTATAATAATTACAAATTTATGTCATTGTATGTTACATGTTTAGATAATGCAATAGTTTACATAATTAGATTTATTTCCTTTAGTGTATTGCCAACCAGTTACAGACAGAGATCAAGTGTTGTCAATTTTAGTGGTAAGTTCAATATTTTATTTATCTCCAAATATCAACAAAATAAAGGTTTTAGCTTAAAGAGTTACAATGTAAATTTTGATCCAGTACAATGAGTTGTGTCCCCTGCCTTGCCTTTAGTTTTTCGATGCAAATTCAAACTGTCTAATTACTTTCATTAACTTCAGTATTTATGAAGATGCTGATTTTATTAGATGGATCTGTATGCATTGAATAGGAAAAACTGATGAAAATGGGGCCCTTATGCCCTGTAACTAGTTATCGAAGCTCTGGAAAACACATTCAAAGATCTTCTTCTCAGAAACTACCAGTCCAACTGGAAGCAAAGTAATTGATAGCCGAACTGTCAGTCTAAAACGAATAAGCCAAGGACAATGGCAACATCAAGAAAAAACAAAGAAACAAAAAAATAACATGAGTACTGTACAGAAAAGAAAAATTATGACACANCTCAAAGACCACTTATTTTTTGGAATTCTACCTAGCAACCATACTTAAATTGTTTATTTAGTTTAGGAAAAACATTTTCATCAACTGGATTTCAAAAATATTTATTCCAATTTTGGTTAATTTCCTGAAAGTCTCAAAGACCACTTATTTTTTGGAATTCTACTTAGCAACCATATATCCTAGAATTCTTTTAGTAACAATAATGACTATCAATAGGTAGATTTCAAAGATAATGAAAAAAATTATGCCAAGGGTGTTTTACAACTGTTTTCTGTGTCAAACAGGGAGTGCGGGGATAGCTGTCATTTCCGACAACATCTAGTTTTGTTTTATCATAGTATCATATAGTCTCATATACACTGGTATATTATAATAGTCATTGTATGTTACATGTTTAGATAATGCAATAGTTTACATAATTAGATTTATTTCCTTTAGTGTATTGTCAACCAGTTACAGACAGAGATCAAGTGTTGTCAATTTTAGTGGTAAGTTCAATATTTTATATCTCCAAATTCAACAAAATAAAGGTTTTAGCTTAAAGAGTTACAATGTAAATTTTGATCCAGTACAATGAGTTGTGTCCACTGCCTTGCCTTTAGTTTTTCAATGCAAATTCAAACTGTCTAATTACTGTCAGTCTAAAACGAATAATCCAAGGACAATGGCAACATCAAGAAAAAACAAAGAAACAAAAAAATAACATGAGTACTGCACAGAAAAGAAAAATTATGACACAAACACATGCAAAGATGAACAACATGGACCTTAGTCATAATGGTCATTAGATGGTCCTTTCCAAAAAAAGGTATCGGGCAGGTGTGACCTTATCCAATAAAGCTGCAAGCAGGAACATAGTTTTAACATTGGACCCTGCGGAAAACTTATTCAAGGATCTTCTCAGAAACTACAAATCTAGTTTAAACCAAACTTAGTCACAATGGTCCTTAGATAGTCCTTATCAAAAAAGATAGTTTTAACATAAGACTTTTCAAGTCCTTTGGTTGCCCCTTCAAAATGTGCTTCTCGCATGTCTGCATCAAATTGAAGGTGGTCTCCAGAAGGCAACATAGTACAACAGTGGACCCTTTTGGAAATGTCATTTATCTCTATATGTCATTCATGGTCCAGATGAGTGATACAGACTCTTGAAAGCCTCTTGCTTGACTTATCATGAAAACTTGAATATTCGAATGCTATATGATGTAAAAATTTCCTTGGTATATGTTTGTCTTGAAAGTTCATATTTCTTTTCAGCTTTTCACAGTTGCTGCTGAAGACATAAGTCCAGCTAATTTGATACCTGTAACTGAAAAGGTGGGTTTCCGTATATTAAGGATAACATGGTTACATTTATGTTTGATGTGACCGCAACAATTATGTGGTTGTATTATGGTATGGCGCTGGCATCAGCATTGGCATCTGTGTTTGTTTTGTTGTTGGCTTTTATGGACATCACACGTTCATATTTTGGTATTTTAATTTTTTGTTATCTAAAATTGTTGTCTTGACCACCTGTTTATTGTGCCCACATCTCATGATTTTATAATGCCAAGTTTTTTTTTTACAATTGGCTCGATGAGTGCCCTGTGGTTGTTTGAATGTTGTGATCGTCTTTTCTTGTCTTTTTGTCGGGCAGTGGATGACAGGGATTGTAAGAATACTTTGCCAGTTAAGTTTATGTTTGTTGAAGATCCCGCATCCATGGATCATTAGGTTAAAAAGCATGGATGTAGTGTTGCTCGACAATTAGCAATGAATTCCACTCAAACCGGTGCTAGGGGCCGTCTTGAACTTGCTATGACGTATGAGTAAAGCTCATTGTTGAAGGCCTCATGGTGACTTCAAGGTGAAGAACAACAATAAAAGCGTTGTTCCATTGCTTATTATAACCATGTATTTGTAGAGACTTTGTCTCATTTGCATTTACTCCATATCCCTTCATTGTTAATCATAACTTTGCTTCAAGTATATGGATCATTATCAAATTTTGGTATGATGTTTCCTGGCACATGTTTAAGCCTAGGTATAATATACTTTAAGGGACTTTTCTTGTACAGCTGATGTGTAGATGAATAGAAGTCATCTGTTAATGAAAAAGGGATACATGTGTGTTTTTTTTTTTACCAAAATATAAATAATCCTGGTTTCTTTTCAACTTTGAAAATCATGTTCCTGGAAATTTGGAAATTTACAAAAGCTTGATCTCTATTGTTAGGGCTATTCCATTTAATTAACTCTCCACCAGGGATGGAACACTGAAGCTAGCTCATTGAGCCTAGTCTGTAGGAAAAACACCGTGGCAATACTGACGAAATATGCTTTTTTATACTATAAATGTTCCATTAAATCACTATGCATGAAAAAATATTATTGATCTAAACTCTTGTTTGGAGATGTGTATTCCTTAATAAGGTAAATTTTAATAATAAGTATGAACAGAGACTATAATTGTACAAGTGATCATAATATATTATACAGCTGTTGAACCAGTTATGTATAGATCAAGGCCAATAAACATCTTGGTGGTGACAACTGATAATATCAAACATTATAATCAATCAGACCAACATCAAATCTACATTATATACTTAATCAATGTTTGACTTAACATCAAATTTACATTACATATTTAATCAATTATCATATGGCGTAATAAATGAGTTTGAATCGGTGCACTAACTAATTCTCATATTGATAAATGCCATTGGAATATAGATTAATTAGAATAATATGACTTTATTCTGTTACCTGGCTTTCATGTGTAAAAGAGTAAAATAAGCAGAAAATTGAGATGTAAATATTTGGAATTCATATAAAAATAATATATTGGAGAAATAGGCTTGAGACAATAGTCTTACAAGTGAAGTTTTGTTTCGTTGGTAATTTTTATAGATGCTAAATTTCATATAGGAGTGTCAGTAGAAAATGTTAGAACAAAGACTCAAGGAATCGGCAAAAAGTTAAAAAAAAACCACAATAAGTATTGCAATGACAGTGTAAACTTAACACAAAAACCAAGAGTTATATAAGGTTCTTCAGTTGAGTAAACATGTACTTAACTAAACTGGAGACTGGTTTGTTCAATTTTATCAGTCATGATTGTTACATTTGATTAAAGCCATTAAAGCAAGGACTTGCTAAATTAGAGGATTAATAAAAATTAAGCAAAGCGAGAGATAAACTGAATACTTTTGCCTTAGACAAAGAGTTAGAGAGAGTATAGGGATGCTATTGCTTTTTATACAGTATAAGATGATTAAAGAGCATTCACTGCTTGGCAAAATCTACACCATACAGTCATTTCTTTGTGACAATAAACAGACCTTGTAATATGAGGGTGCAAACATTCCTTTAAAACACTTAGTATAAAAAGTAATATAGATCTGATATTTAATTCAAAATGTAAAACATGTCAATAGGATAGTAATGTGACACTAGAATCAATAAGAATCAATGTTTTCCTTGCTACAACCAGGTTGTGATGATTTTGTATAGTGATTAAGGTCAATTCCTATAGCATCAATGATTTAAAGATATACGCTATGATTTAAACCACATAAACTTGTCTTGGCAAAAAGGTTTAAAGGGTAATTTTTGAATGGTTTCTCATTATAATGAAGAGATTTCATTTCTTACAGCTTTTTCCAATCTTGCAATCACAGAAGACAGTATAACATGATCATTGGACCCTTTTGATAAAACCCTTTATCAATTTCATGTAAAAATATGTTGTATGTAATTTATCATTATACCCCCCACAAAAGAAGTTTATGGGGGTATATAGGAATCGCCCTATATATGTCTGTCTGTCCACACTACTTTTAAGCGCATCTCCTCTTAAACCACTTGAAGGATTTTGATGAAACTGTACACAAAGGAAGGGCACTAAATGGAGATAAGCATGAAGGAATTTAACTATTGTCTGAAAACAGGAAAGGGAGATAATTTGACTTTGAGTTTTCATTGATTCCATCTGCACAGATTACCTCGTTAGCGCAACTCCTCCTAAGCCAATGAAAGGATTTTGATGAAACTTTACACAAAGGAAGGAGGTTATGTGGAGATGTGCATGAAGAAGTATAATTATCATCCGAAACCAGGAAGGGGAGCTAATTTGACTTTAACTTTTCATTAATTCCATCTGCAATGATCTTTTGGACTTGGACATTTTTCAAAGAAATAATTCAAAGGGTAGAGTTTTGTGAAATAAGGCTGTGGCAGAAAACACTTTTGTAATCAAAATTGTCTTGAGAAATTATTCTCAAAGTGTTGTATAAAGAACATTTCTCAAATGCTTATGATCTTTGTGTACAATGTCAAACAAAGGAGATTTTTTGGGGTCTTATTTGGACAGAATATTTTCATTGGAAACCTTGAGTATTATATCATCATATCCATACTCTTATTATGTCCACACTTGTACTTTGTCCACACCTGTATTGTGTCCATACCCACTTAAATTGCCCTTACTGTATTGATTCAGGGTTCAATGAGCGGGGGTATATCTGGCTGCCATTCAGGGACAGGTCTTGTTATCCCCTTGCCCAACGAAGTTGGGGAGGGGATATAACGTTTTACTCATTCGTCCGTTCGTCCATCTGTCTTTCTGTTCAAACTTAAGACCATATATCTTTTGAATAACAAGTCGTAGATGGACAGTGTTTTGTCCATGGATGCATTTTGAAGAATACTTGAGCTTGGAGGTTGATATATAGAATTCTTGTAAATATATCATTTACAAAGCGCATAAATTCGAAAATTGTCCTTCCAAACTTATTAATCCGTTGAACAAACTTATTCATAAAGGAAATAAATACATCATTGTTGTTAAATCTTTACTTCTGGTTTTTGTTGGCAAAAATATTGATCATCTCCTAAATGCTTTACACCATAACTAAATTTAAACAATTTTTCATATTGGCAGTATTTGGCATTGCACAATATCATGTTCTTCTTTCATAATTGATGATGTTGTTATACCAAATCTATTTAAAATTATTTCAATTGAAATGGCTTGATATCATAGCCAACGGAAATTATGTCCTTAGCTAGCTGTCAATAACTGCGAGCATTTGTCCTGACAGTACCTGAATGTATGGTCTTCATGTTTTATGTACTTCATTGTAAGGGTACTCGTCTTGATAAGTTGGACTTTTTTCTAGTTTGATTTTTACTGTGAGTTTTTTTAGCTATTCACCACACCTAGGGGGAGGGTAACGAGTTAACCCCACCACAATTTTTGTGCATGTCCCAAGTCAGGAATATGTTGGTCATTGGCTTGTCCTTGTCTTCTTATAAAATTTTAGTTTCTTGATATTTGGGTTATTGGATGTGGTTTGTTTCCATTGATTTATTCACTTTTTTACCTTTTCGGGACCATTTAGGGCTTACTATATGGTGTGAGGTTCCTCACTGTGTTGAAGACCATATGGTGACCCCTAGATGTTTTGTTTTTGGTCGTTTTAACCTGGATATGGGATGTTGTCTCCTTGACATTTACTCCATTTCCTTTCTTTTTCATTTGGATTTGACCTACATTTCATGCATTAGTGACTCAGGTTAAAGTTTTTGTAAGAGTCCAGATCTGGGATACTACAACTTGTCGAGGAATAATATTTTGTATGTAGATGCATCTTGTAAAGTTACGAAGCTCTAGATAAAAATTAGGTCACTATGACCTACATTTCATGCATGAGTGGCTTAGGTTTAAGTTTTGGTAAGAGTCCAGATCTGGGATACTACAACTCATAGAGGAATAATATTTTGTATGTAGATACGTCTTGTAAAGTTACGAAGCTCCAGATAAAAATAAGGTCACTTTGACCTACATTTCATGCATGAGTGACTTAGGTTAAAGTTTTTGTAAGAGTCCAGATCTGGGTTTACTACAACTCATAGAGGAATAATATTTTGTATGTTGATGTGTCTTGTAAAGTTACGAAACTCCAGATAAAAATTAGGTCACTTTGACCTACATTTCATGCATGAGTGACATAGGTTAAAGTTTTTGTAAGAGTCCAGATCTCGGATACTACAACTCCTAGAGGAATAATATTTTGTATGTAGATGTGTCTTGTAAAGTTACGAAGCTCCAGATAAAAATAAGGTAACTTTGACCCACATTTCATGCATGAGTGACTTAAGGTTAAAAGTTTTTGTAAGAGTCTGGATCTGGGATACAAAAACTCGTAGAGGAATCATATTTTGTATGTAGATGCATCTTGTAAGGTTACGAAGCTCCAGATAAAAATTATGTCACTTTAACCTACATTTCATGCATGAGTGACTAAGTTAAAGTTTTTGTAAGAGTCGGGATCTGGGATACTACAAGTCATAGAGGAATAATATTTTGTATGTAGAGGTGTCTTGTAAAGTTAGGAAGCTGCAGATAAAAATTGAATCACTTTGACATACATTTCATGCATGAGTGACTTAGGTTAAAGTTTGTGTTACAGCTTGGATCTTGGATCCTTACAACTCGTAGAAGAATAATACTTTGTATGTAGATGCATCTTGTAAAGCTACAAAGCCTCAGATAAGAATTAGGTCACTTTGACCTACATTTCATGCATGAGTGACTTAGGTTAAAGTTTGTGTTACAGTCTGGATTTTAGATACTACAACTTGTAGAAGATTAATCTTTCATCAGTAGATGCATATGCTTTAGGTATGAGGCTCCTGATTGAAATAAGGTCACTACATTTCTTGCATGACTGGCTCAGATTTAAGTAACAAGCCAGATCTTGAATGGTACAACTTCCTTTAGTGCTTATAATACTAGACAAACATTCAATAAATGGGCGAGGGGATTAGCTGTCATTTCCGACTTCCCCTTCTCTTGTATAATTTAGAACAGTATCAGCACTTAACTTGACTTTAAATGTCTCAAAAGAGAACTATATTTACATGAATGCCAGTTTATGATTGTATTACATTTCTATCGCTCCTACAAGTCATTACTATTATTATCCCCGCCCACTGCAATTGGGGAGGGGATATAGCATCCGTTCGTTTTGAGTATCGGTCACTTGGATCTTAATTTTTTGCTTCAATGACTATTGTTAAAGTTTGTGTTAAAGTTCATAACTGAAGACTCATGCTGCTTCAGATGAAAATAAGTTCATCCTGACCTACAGTTTTAGTTTGCCTCAACGAGGTTGAGGGGGACTATTGGAGTACCCCCGGCATCCTCGTCCACGTCCGCATTTGGGTATATATCTTGGCAACTATGCAGGGTAGGGTCATCAAACTTTGCATGCAGGTGCATCTTGGGCTATCTCACAGCCTTAAAGAAAATTAGGTCTTTCTGACCTATATTTTCTGCTTGAGTGGCTTTCATTTAAATTTATATCCAAGTTCATATCTCAGTAACTATACATAGTATGATCATCTAACTCTGCATGTGCATACATCTCTGATGGTAGGTCAGCATCCAGGCAAAATTAGGTCACTTTGACTAACATTTTCGCTTGACTGACTTGCATTTAAGTTTAGGGACTAGTTCAGATCTCGGTGTGCATGCATCTCTGATGATAGTTCAGCATCCAGGCAAAATTAGGTCACTTTGACCTACATTTTCTGCTGAGTGACTTACATTCAAGTTATTGTCCGACTTCAGATCTCGGTCACTTTACACGGTGGGATCATCTAACCTTGCACATGCATGCATTTCTGATGGTAGGTCAGCATCCAGGCAAAATTAGGTCACTTTGACTAACATTTTCGCTTGTCTGACTTGCATTTAAGTTTAGGGACTAGTTCAGATCTCGGTCACTGTACATGGTAGGATCATCTTACCTTGCACATGCATGCATCTCTGATGGTAAGTCAGCATCCAGGCAAAATAAGGTCACTTTGACCTACATTTTCTTCTTGACTGACATATGTTTGAGTTTACATCCGAGTTGATATCTCAGTCACTGTACATGGTATGATCATCTAACCTTGCTTATGCATGCATCTCTGATGGTAGGTCAGCATCCTGGCAAAATTTGGTCACTTTGACCTACATTTTCTGCTTTAGTGACATTCAAGTTCATGTCGGGGATCAGATCTCGGGTACTGTACATGGTAGGATCATCTTGTATGTGCATGTGCATGCATCTGTGATGGAAGCTCAGCACTCAGACAAAATTAGGTTACTTAAACCTGCATTTAACACATGAATGACTTACATTAATGTATACATCCCAGTTCATAGCTCAGTAACTGTACATTGTTGGTTCAGGTATCCTTGCATATGCATGCAATTTTGATCGTATGTTGGCATCCAGGCAAAATTTGGTTGCTACAAAACATGCCATAACTTTGTAATCGTTGATTACCTATGTTTTATTCTTTAATGACTCAGGTTAAAGTCATATCTGAGATACTGCATGTTGCACATCAATCATCATTGGTCAGTGGATGTGTCTTAGAAGGTGATGCTGCTTCAGATGTACTCAGACATATATTTTATGCTTCAATGACTTAGGTTATGATTTTAGTTAAGATTCTTGTCTGTGATGCTATATGTGGCACATCAATCATTTTAGGTCAGTGTTTGTGTCTTGGAGAGTGACACTGTTTTGAGAATTAATTTTTTGAAACTTTAACTGAATTCAGAAATTTAAATGCCACAGGCCAGGGCATCCACTATTGTTTCTGCTCCCATCTTGTTACATCTGGTTTTAAGTTGAAAATTTGTCATGATTCAGCAGATTTGTGTTACTTATTGTGTTGAGTAATGTTTTGGATTTGTGATTGATTGTTTTGAGGTGTTTATTGTGGTATTTGATTTGTTTAATTGTCTTTAAGTGTATGATTTAATTATCCAGTTTTTCTCAAATTGTTTCATGGCCGTTGGATTTCAACAACCACAAGTATTCAATGGATAAAAATGCATCTTATACAGTCTTATACAGACATACGCTACATGATTAATCCAGATTTTCTTGTGAACAGCTTTACCTACAAATACTTCCAAAAGTATACCTGTGAGGAATCAATCATGCCATGTTTCAACTACTCAGCATTGTTTGAATTGTTGGTGTTTTAATTTTCATTAGTTGACTAAAATTGTCAAAGGGACGTAAAAAATAATCAGCCTTCTATCAATCAGTGCATAAAAGAGTTGATTGATTAACTACTTCATTAACCTTTATTAGCAAAAAATTCATCTGTATGCATGAGGAATTCTGGTTTCCAAGGCTTTAAAATTGACAGGTTTGGTTGAATTGACCAAAAAGATGGGATGTAAATTGCCAGGGGGAATTAGGGTATCATATTGATTTTATTGTCCATTAATAGATCCAAAACAAGAAATACACTGACCTTGTCATACAAGAAAACTCCTCTTTCTTGTTTAAAGTAATAGCATTATCCATTTATATATAAAGGTAACAGGAACTGCACAAGAAAAAGACAAAAGACAAACATAAACAAAAGATTGAAACTTTGGACCGCCAGACTTGGTATTGACACTAGCAAAAGCCAGGAGTAGGGGTAGAATCTCCAATTTTCTCTGTTCCATTTCCCTACAGTATAATTAACATATGAATAAAACCCAATATAGATAGACTACTAACTGCATGACCACACTCTTGAAAAGGAAAGAGGTGAAAAATGTAATATTGAAATATTGGTCAAGGAGTGCTTGGTGCTTAACATCAAATATTGTTGCCAGATTAATGTCTGTTGAAAAATCATACCCCTGCTATCAGTTTTTTTTTTTTTTGGGGGGGGGGGGAGATGAGAATCACTGTGTCTGTCCATCTGTTTGTTGGTCTGTCTGTCTATCCATATACCTTGTCAGGTAGTATATCCTAAAAGGCTCATTGAATTTTGATGAAATTTTATGCTGTATAACATAACCTGAAGATATGCATGACATAATGTGGTTGCAGTTCAAAAGTAAGGGGGATAATTAATCAACATATGTATGTTTTTTAAATGAAGAGGCAAGGGGGGGATACATTGTCAACACAGGTCCTGCTAAACAGCTCATTGTACAGTCGAACTTCGATGGCTGGAACACCCAAGGGACCAATGAAAACAGTACGAGTTACAGGAGTGTTCGAGAAATCCAGGTCGAACTATGTTGAAACTTGAACAAAAAGGACCAGAAAAAGGGTTCGAGACATCCATGGTGTTCCAGCTATTGCAGTTCGAGCCTTTGAAGTTCTACGGTATTTTGATGAATTTTTGCAAGTTGCAATATATAACCTTAAGATGTGCATTTGATAATATGATTTCTGTTCTAAGTTTTGATGGTAGGATGATTTAATGAAATAACCTAAGATTTGCGTTAAGTAATATGATTGATATTGCAAATTTGGAAAGGGAGATAATTCAACTGGAAAATAGGATGTGGGGTGCAGGGTATGGTTTTGTGGCTTTGCTACAGTCACCTATGGTTAATACTTTAAGGTTGGTGAACTAATAAGGTGATGATTATTTGCATTAAGGATAGACACCACAAGTTTCTTCCTTGTATTCATTCTTTTCATATTACATCAAATGATTTCAGCCAAGACAAGTATTTATATTCAAAATTGAAATTGTTATCACAAAATTGTCAAATTTTCACTTTCTTAATATAAAATAAAATTAAAAAATGTGAAAATATAGAAAAAAAAATCCATATAAATGCATGGCTTTTATGATCATACATGACTTCAACCTTTTCTGTTTAATAAGCTGAAATACTGAAAATCTACTTTAAAAGTTTTATTAAAATGAAATAACAGTATTCTAATATTTCTGAAAATTTCCAGCTCCATTTATTTCTTACCACTTGTTTGATATTCCATTAAGAATGTTTTTTGTGAATTTAACAAACCAAACAAGTATTGGATGATTGTATGTGATGATCTTGTGGTGGAAAACCCAGTATTGTAACAGAATACGGTGTAATCATTAATGCCAAATGATCGTTGATCAGGATTGTGTACAAATTATTGATTACCAATCAGGAAAAGAAAATATCCACTTGCTGCGTCAATAGATTTTTATCAAATGATGAATATAAGGATATGATTGTTAATTTCTAAGGAACAATACTATATGTCCTGTTGCTTATCTCTACATATCATTGTACCAGATTTGCAGACAAATCATAACTAGTAATTAATATAAAAAAATATTTTTGATAGGTTTTGTGAAAATAAATAATGGCTTAAAGATGTGAAATTGTCAACTACAGTTAATTTTTGAATCCACAATCAGAGGACAATTTATACATTGTATAATTGCGATAATTCTGATTCCATTCAAAGGATTATAATAGTGACTTTATGTCATATTCATAAGATATTGGCGAATGTAATGGTCATTAATTACTTGCCTGTAGGTTGTGAATTTAGGACAGTCAGTTGAAAGCAAGGACTTGTTTCTCTATGAATGAGAATAAATTTGAACAACCCATCAAATTATTCAGTAATTATGTAAGGCCTATTAATTCATGTCCTTTGACAAACCCATGTCAATAAATTCCTGCATGGCTTTTTATGCCCTTGTGAGGATAAGTCAGGGGGCATATGGTTTTACCCTCGTTTCAAATTTGCTTTTGTTGTCATTTTGGCCCTACATCTGTCCATCTGTAACAAAGTCATGTCTGGGGTATGAATGTTTTGTCTCTTGATAAAGGGTTTTGGTATTTGATTGTTGACAGAACACTTCAAGGGGATTTCAGTGGAACCTGTTAAATCCGTGACACTGTGGGACCATGAAAATGTCTTGGATTATACAGGATGTTAGAATACATAGGTATAAAAAATAAAAAGGTATTGAAAAGCTGTCTTTTGCACAAAAATATTATGTTGGATTCGAGAGGATGTTGGAATACTCTTTCACTGTATGATGTATTTTTTGTTGCTTTTGACCTTGATCTCAGATTTCAAAGTTAGTTTTTTGCTTTATTAATTACATTGTTATGTCTGAGCTATAAATTTTGTCTTTTTTAAGGAAAATTTTTGAATGAAGAATAAAATTATGCATTTTTGCAATATCCATGATCATAATATTATTAATAGAAATTGGTTATAACATAACATTTTTATTNGGGGGGGGGGGGGGTAAACACTATGATCATAATATTATTTATAGAAATTGGTTATAACATAACATTTTTATTATACGACCGCAAAAAATTTTGAGGTCGTATATTGGTATGATACTGGCGGCGGCGTCGGCAGCGGCGGCGTTGGCGTCGGCGTCTGTAGACACTTGGTTTCCATTCGATAACTTTAGTTCTAGTTGATCAATCCTTATGAAATTTTTACACAATGTTCCTTGGCACAAAAGGAAGGCTGGGATTGGTTATGGATATTCTGGCCCCGCCCGTTTTATAGAAAAGGGCCAAAAGGGGCCAAATTTGGTGCTTTCACATATTTGGCTGTAGAATTTTTATTACTTATTGGATTTTGATGGGGTTTGTTTGAGTGTGCTCCTGAGGAAATTTCCAATCTGGAGTATGCCAACGGATTTCACGTAGCATGTACCACGAACGAGATAAATGGGGCCCAACAGGGGCAAATCTAAAAAAAAACTAATTTTTTTATATTAAGTCCGATTTTGATGCAGTTTTTTTCAATGGATTCCTTGTGAAAAATTAATATGGCGCTCAGCTATTAGATTTTTGATAACTTGTTTCCTTTTCCAGCTATGAGGGGCCAAACAGGGCCAAAATTGCGAATTTGCAGATTATGTAGAATTTTTATTTTTCATCCGATTTCGATGGGATTTTTTTGTTTGGATTCCTCTTGATCTAAGCTTTCAGTAGTATGTCAACGGATTTGACGTAGGTCTTATCGTTTCCGAGCTACAAGGGGTCAAAAGGGCCAATTGCAATTTTTCTAAATACGTCAAATCTTTAATTTTCATCAGATTTCGATGGGATTTTTTTCTTTGGATTCCTCTTGAGCTAAGCTTTCAGTAGTATGTCAATGGATTTTGTGTAGGTCTTACCGTTTCCGAGCTACACGGGGTCAAAGGGGCCAAAAATGCAATTTTTCTAAATATGTCAAATCTTTA
>MJUU01020659.1:70430-90114 GCA_002080025.1 Modiolus philippinarum
CTTAAGATGTGCATTTGATAATATGATTTCTGTTCTAAGTTTTGATGGTAGGATAATTTAATGAAATAACCTGAAGATTTGCATTAAGTAATATGATTGATATTGCAAATTTGGAAAGGGAGATAATTCAACTGGAAAATAGGATGTGGGGTGCAGGGTAAGGTTTTGTGGCTTTGCTACAGTCACCTATGGTTTATACTTTAAGGTTGCTGAACTAATAAGGTGATGATTATTTGCAATGAGGATAGACACCACAAGTTTCTTCCCTGTATTCATTCTTTTCATATTACATCAAATGATTTTAGCCAAGACAAGTATTTATATTCAAAATTGAAATTTTTATCACAAAATTGTCAAATTTTCACTTTCTTAGCATAAAATAAAATTAAAAAATGTGAAAATATAGAAAAAAATCCATATAAATGCATGACTTTTATGATCATACATGACTTAAATATTTCACGAAAGGATATGGAGTAAATGAACATGAGATCATAGCACATATGTTAACTCCAACTGCAATAATTTTAATGAGTTAAACCTTTTCTGTTTGATAAGCTGAAATACTGAAAATCTACTTTAAAAGTTTTATTAAAATGAAATAACAGTATTCTTATATTTCTGAAAATTTCCAGCTCCATTTATTTCTTACCACTTGTTTGATATTCCATTAAGAATATTTTTTGTGAATTTAACAAACCAAACAAGTATTGGATGATTGTATGTGATGATCTTGTGGTGGAAAACCCAGTATTGTAACAGAATATGGTGTAATCATTAATGCCAAATGATCGTTGATCAGGATTGTGTACAAATTATTGATTGCCAATCAGGAAAAGAAAATATCCACTTGCTGCGTCAATAGATTTTTATCAAATGATGAATATAAGGATATGATTGTTAATTTCTAAGGAACAATACTATATGTCCTGTTGCTTATCTCTACATATCATTGTACCAGATTTGCAGACAAATCAATACTACTAATTAATATAAAAAAAAATATTTTTGGTAGGTTTTGTGAAAATAAATAATGGCTTAAAAATGTGAAATTGTCAACTACAGTTAATTTTTGAATCCACAATCAGAGGACAATTTATACAATGTATAATTGCGATAATTCTGATTCCATTCAAAGGATTATAATAGCGACTTTATGTCATATTCATAAGATTGGCGAATGTAATGGTCATTAATTACTTGCCTGTAGGTTGTGAATTTAGTCAGTTGAAAGCAAGGACTTGTTTCTCTGTGAATGAGAATAAATTTGAACAACCCATCAGATTATTCATTAATTATGTAAGGCCTATTAATTCATGTCCTTTGCCAAACCCATGTCAATAAATTCCTGCATGGCTTTTTATGCCCCTGTGAGGATAAGTCAGGGGACATATGGTTTTACCCTCGTTTCAAATTTGCTTTTGTTGTCATTTTGGCTCTACATCTGTCCATCTGTAACATGTCTGGGGTATGAATGTTTTGTCTCTTGATAAAGGGTTTTGGTATTTGATTGTTGACAGAACACTTGAAGGGGATTTCAGTGGAACCTGTTAAATCCGTCACACTGTGGGACCATGAAAATGTCTTGGATTATACAGGATGTTAGAATACAAAGGTATAAAAAATAAAAAAGGCATTGAAAAGCTGTCTTTTGGACAAAAATATTATGTTGGATTCGAGAGGATGTTGGAATACTCGGGGTTAAACAGGTTTCACTGTATGATGTATTTTTTGTTGCTTTTGACCTTGATCTCAGATTTCAAAGTTAGTTTTTTGCTTTATTAATTGCATTGTTATGTCTGAGCTACAATGTATAAATTTTGTCTTTTTTAAGGAAAATTTTTGAATGAAGATTAAAATTATGCATTTTTGCAATATCCATGATCATAATATTATTAATAGAAATTGGTTATAACATAACATTTTTATTTTGTTTGGAAATGAATATGAAACAATTGAAAGATTATTTTATTTTATTGAATTTAGATGTCTGTAGTCATTACTCTGACAAATGCTTCACTGATCAAGGGCAAATACAAAACAGATTTCATGTTGGCAAATGATGATTTTTTATTAAGAACTCAGTCTGCGTCCAATAGTTAATTTTCAGTATCTAATGTAACATTGATATTGCAGGGTAATATATTGATTCTTTATATATCTGTGTTATATCAATATATGCTCAAATAATAACATTGGAAAGCAAAAAAATCAATCTTCTTGAGGTGCCATCAGATTTAGTTATTGGATGTCAAATTATACAATTAAATCTGTTCTGGTATACATGATTTTTTTCTGTGTTCAGTGTAGATGTAATTCATTTCTTTACCATACAAATATCAGTTTGTGATTGTTTGATCCAAATAATACTGATTGGGATGAGATAAATCAATTTTGTTTGTTAGAAATATTAAGTTTACAGCACAAAAGTTTTTGTTTTTAGACATGTTTGATGTGGTGACGTTTTTCCATATTTTCTTAATAAAAACCAAAAACAAAAAAAAGCAACAAACAACAAAAAAAACCCTCCCAAAATCTCAAAAACAAGAACAAAAAAAAAAAAACCAACACTAATTTTTGAGCATTATTTTGCACTAAAATTTTACTGTATAAATGATGTTAACATCTTAAAAACAATTGTAAACAATTTTTTGTGTGTGTTGAATTTGGAACATGTTCATACCTTAACATGATTAGGTATGAAAATGTGGTAGGAAGTAAACATGTTTATGTTTTTAACACATGTTTGACCTTTTCCCTGTGTTTTGTTTTCATTTACTTTACTTATTTATTCAAACATTTCAATATTCTGCTCTCAAGTCTAATGTTTCAGGTTAGGAAGTTGGTACTGGCAGATTTCAGCTGTGAAATCCACAAGTGTAGCTTTCATTACCTGTAATGATAAAAAAAAAGAATAGAACATTTTAATCCCTTCAAGTAGAAGAAGATAATAAGCTCACCTCATGAAATGAGGGGGGGGGGGGCTTATGTGAAACCCCTAGCCTTGGCTACCACATCTGACTGTGTCCATATCTGTGTCCCGGTCCAGTTAGGTAGAATGGTTTAAGTCCATTACTGCCTACTAAAATGTCCCACATCAACCATATTGCTATTTTTTTTATGCCTTTCGGGATGACAACTGCAATTCATGCTTTGGATGCTGTCTTTGGCCTACATTTTAGGTAAGAGTGACTTGGTTAGGTAGAATGGTTCAAGTCCATTCCTGTTTACTGACATGTTCCACATCAACAATATTGGTATATAATAACAGAATAGCATTTAGTATCTGCATATGTGCATTTCAACAACTTATGTCTCTTCAGTGCAGATAAAATCAAAACATTTGGAAATCCATGAACCGAAATATGTGTAAAAACTGATAAAGAACAAATTACCAATAGGATCTAAATAGGAAAGCCAAAATCAGCTAAGGTCTATTCCTGCTTACTGACATGTCCCACATCTACCATGTTGGTATGTATGATGCATATTTGGATGACAACACCCATGCATGCTACGGTTGTTGTCTGTGAATTACATTTTACGCATGAGAAACTTGGTTAGGTAAAGTCTATTCCCGCTTACTGACATGACCCACATCAGTTTTCAGGAAATGTGTCTGTCTGACTGACAAAACAGACAATTTGGCAGAAGGACCTTTAAAAAATTGTAAAGTGTTTGTCCGAATGCCGACATTGTTCTTGGGCTAAACCACTGTCAGGGCACGAGGTTATATAGGCTGCAAAAATGACAGTAATCTAGTAGATTTTAGATTTCATTTTGTTATCGCTCTCATTTCCTGTCAAGAATCTTTTGTCAAATTGATAAAATGGGGGTAAAATTGACTACCTCTCACATGAAAAACATTCCAAACAGGTAGTGATAAGTATTAGTAAACCCATATTAGAAAAAAACATGATGATTTTCTGGAAATCTCCCATTATACAAAATGTGCAGAAACTTTTGGTCTGATGACCTTTTTAAGCCATAACAGACTGCCTGACCCAATGTCCACCAAATTTGAAATGTATTTAGCGAAGACTTTACATCAACCATATTGGTTACATAATTGGTATGTTTGATGCATTTTGGGATGACAACAGCAATGCATGCTTCAGATGCTACCTGTGACCTGCATTTTACACATGAGAGAGTTGGTCAGGTAGAATGGTTAAGTCCATTCCTGCTTACTGACATGTCACACATCAACTATATTGGCATGCGTAATGCATTTTGGGATGACAACAACAATGCATGCTTCAGATGCTGTCTGTGACCTACATTTTACACAAGAGGGACTAGGTTTGTAGGTTTGATAGAATGGTTAAAGTCCATTCCTGCTTACTGACATGTCCTACATGTCCCACATTAGCGTTATTGGCATGTGTGATGCAACTTTGGATGACAACAACAATGCATGCTTCGGATGCTGACTGAACTACATTTTATGCATAAGGTCAATTCCACAGTAGCTATAAAAGATCAAGTTAAAATTATTAGGTGAAAATTCATGTTCAACTCTTCCTGTTTTATTTGTAAACAGAAACAAGAAAAAGTTGTGAATGAGAATGTGTACTAATGGTTTGATTAGTTATTATTGATATATAAAATGTTAGATTTATCAGTCATTATCACTATAGGGAAATACAACCATTAACAATTACTTAAATATTCTCTATATGGTCCAACATATTGGTCAAGTAAACTTGCTTTGTTCTATTTACAAAACAATTGATAAAGATTACAATAGCTTCAGATTCTTCAACGAAATGATGTATCGGAAAACATTGACTGTATTACAAAACTGAGGAAATCTTACATTTGTAACATCAAAATGCCACGGGGATATAGATGAAGAAAGCCAATGATTTATAACTGTTGTACAGCTTAGTAATGTGATGGACAATATAATCTTCTCCGATGTAATTTATTTCTAAACAGTAATATAAGGCAAAAACATGACAATTTAATGTTGAAGCTGGTAAAACTATTATCGGAATTGGTGATGTGTGTGAAATTTTAAGGGGATAGCAGTTTTATGTCTGTATTTAAAAAAATATATAATAATTTGAAGAATGACTGTTCTACATTGTAAATTCTTGTGGACCAGTGAAACGAATAAAAAATGTACAACTTTCACACAATAAATATATAACATTAAATTTTCATTTAAATTTCATTTTAATGGATAAACCTTCAATCTGGAAAGTGATTGTATAAAAGTGAATTTTAATGGAATTTAATTATTTATTTTTAGTCTGTACAAGGGAGTCATTTTACCGTAATAATGAAGGATTAATTGTAATGGATTAATTGAAATATTAATTATTAATAATGTGTCGTCTCTTTTCTATCTATATTTATCTGATCGTAGTTGAAATTGTATGAAAATTAGCTTTATATGTCATTGATGGTCATTTGTACCAGGACTTGCATTGACATTTTATTACTGGATAAAAGCCTATGTAACTTTAATAGCTAAAATCTTTATGGCAATAGTTCTTCGGTTATATTTTATTCCGTAAGCTGCTTTTGTGATATTGGATTGTACATAGAGGAAATTGCATTGCTTCCGTAGAATTTGTGACTGTAATCTGGAGCTTTAAGTTAATTATTTTTAGTGTGAAATAAAATATCGGAGAATTCCTCTGCCTGTTTTACATTTAAGTCGAACAGAATGTCCTTGTATTGATGACAATGACAATAGCACTAATCTTGTGAAGACGACATGGGAATTATACAACATGTATGAATTGTGTGCACTTGTGGTATGAATGGAAGCTATTCACACCTGATATTAATCTGATAATAATGATGCATTCTTGTTTATCACAGATTGTCGGCTGTTATCGAAGATTGTGTAAATGTCACACCAGGTCATTAGAACAAAATTCAACATCAAATCAAGCAAGTCAACTACAAACCAGTTTATTGAAGGAAGCTATTATTCAACTCTGTGGTAAGTAACTGTACTGTACAAAATGTTTCTTTCCCCCCCTTCCCTATACTCACCTTCAGAGGGTACTATTGTTAAGTGGTCAAAGAATATTACAAAATGTGTCTTCCCCCCTCACGTCCCCCTTCCCTATACCCACCTTCAGTGAGTACTGTTGTTGAGGTAAAAAAATATTAAAAATGTATGCACTCATGTATATATACATTGTTTTAAGACATTTTTATTGACATTAAGTCAAAAGAATATTATTTCTCTCCATTTCTGTGAACAGGGATAGGTCAGCTGTACAGATCACATTTCGATGCATCCAATATATGTCTAAAATTTCCGGTCTTATCTTTGTTTACATGTCCTTATTCACAAGGAATGGCATCTGCTTAATTGAGCAATTACAGCACATACTGATGCTTTTTCTTGTTTTTAGTACATGTACTGCTTCTCCTTCCTTTTAAAAGATGTTCACAAAATATGTGAAGATCTCTATATCAGAGTATGCAATCATTTGCCACTTGTGTTACCTGTATATAAGTTATAGAGTCACTTTTCGATTTTGTCAGTTCTTGTGTAATATGATTGAAAATTATATTATTCATATGGGGTTTGAGTTCCAAAGGTTTATCAGGGTAAAAAGTTTATTTGGAAATTTTTAATGCTTCTTTCATCAGATATTTTTGGGACATTCTGAAGTCAGCTTTATTTTTACTTCCATAGGATAGGACATTGCTTTGTTCATAGTCATTTCTCTCAACACTTATCTTTATTTAAGTTGCCCCTTTCATATCATACTGCACTTTATGCAGCCCTATATTGCTTACTCATATGACTTCAATATATTGATAATCCAAATACCTTGGTTTTGCTCTCATGGATCATTTTTGTAATAATATTTGTGCCCCTCCAATCAATGTGGAAAGGATATTGTGTAACCCTTGTCCTTCTGTAGTTATTTACTCATTAGAATGGTGTATTCCAGTGAAGTTTTGCATTTGCATTTCTCAGAAACTAAGAGGAAAACAATAATATTAGACCAGTAGATAAATCTTTGATAGTACTGCAGAGTCCATTTTAGGCAGTATGAAACTTTGGTCTACATATCATGTGTGAGTAACTGTGGGAAAGTTTTGCGCTTTAAGTCTTTACATTTTATAGCAATACACGTGTTAAAATACCCGAGGTGTAACTGCAAATGACAAAACAGTTTCAGAAATTTGCAGTTTACTTACTTAGATATCAGCTTCATAAAAACCAAAGAAAAATTTTCTCACCTCAGGAAATTTCTTCTCATTTGTATTAGTTCAATCAATTAAAGGCATCTAGTGAATTTAAAACTAGATGTTGTCGGAAACGACAGCTATCCCCGCACTCCCTGTTTGACACAGAAAACAGTTGTTATACACCCTTGGCATAATTTTTTTCATTATCTTTGAAATCTACCTATTGATANCCACCCATAGAATTCTTCCCCATATGTACAATACAAAAGAATGAAGAAAACACAACCACCCACAGCAATTTATATGAAGTGCCTTCAAAGGGTCCCAGACCAACTTTTCTGGAACAGCCCTTATGGAAAAGAATTTTTTCAGATAAAATTTTTCATTCCAATATTTTTATACGACCGCAAAAATTTTGCGGTCGTATTATGGTATGGCGCTGGTGTCGGCGTCTGTGGACAGCATAACTTTAGTTCTAATGAATGGATTGTTATCAAATTTTAGTATGATGTTTGTTGGCACAAGCTTAATGCCGGGTTTTAATTTCGCGTTCCCTGCCCAACCCGTTTTTGAAAAAGAGGCAAAAAAGGGTTAAATGAGGTATTTTCGTGTCTGTGGACAGCATAACTTTGGTTCTAGTGGATGGATTGTTTTCAGATCTTAGTATGATGTTTCTTGGAACATTCTTGAGAACCGTTTTTTTCCTTTAGTTTTTGGCCCCATCCATTTCAGAATTAGGGGCCAAAAAAGGGTTAAATTGGGTGTTTTCACATATTTGACTGTAGAATCTTTATTATTTATTGGATTTTGATGGGGTTTGTTTCAGTGTGCTCCTGAGGAAATTTCCAATCTGAAGTATGCCAACGGATTTCACATAGCATGTACCACTCACAAGATAAATGGGGCCCAACAGGGACAAATCTAAAAAAAAAAAAATAAATTTTTTATTGTAAGTCCGATTTTGATGCAGTTTTTTTCAATGGATTCCATGTGAAAAATTAATATTGCACTTAGCTATTAGATTTTTGGTTACTTGTTTCCTTTCCCAGCTATGAGGGGCCAAACGGGGCCAAAATTGCGAATTTGCAGATTATGTGGAATTTTTATTTTTCATCGGATTTCGATGGGATTTTTTTGTTTGGATTCCTCTTGATCTAAGCTTTCAGAAGTATTTTCAACGGATTTAGTGTAGGTCTTACCGTTTCCGAGCTACAAGGGGTCAAAGGGTCCAAAATTGCAATTTTTCTAAATATGTCAAATCTTTATTTTTCATCAGATTTCAATGGGATTTTTTCTTTGGATTCCTCTTGATCTAAGCTTTCAGTAGTATGTCAACAGCTTTTGTGTAGCTTTTACTGTTTCCGAGCTACAAAGGATCAAAGGGGCCAAAATTGCAATTTTTCTAAATATGTCAAAACTTTATTTTTCATCAGATTTCAATGGGATTTTTTTCTTTGGATTCCTCTTGATCTACGCTTTCAGTAGTATGTCAACGGATTTTGTGTAGCTCTTACTGTTTCCGAGCTACAAGGGGTCAAAGGGGCAAAAATTGCAATTTTTCTAAATATGTCAAATCTTTATTTTTCATCGGATTTCGATGGGATTTTTTCTTTGGATTCCTCTTGATCTAAGCTTTCAGAAGTTTGGCAACGAATTTGGCGTGGCTCTGACCATTTCGGAGCTACAAGGGGCTCAAAGGGGCCAAAATTGCAATTTTTCTAAATATGTCATAACTTTATTTTTCATCAGATTTCGAAGAATTTTTTTCTTTGAATTTCTATGGATGTTAAGGTTTAGTTGATAGTACATATTTTACATAGCTCTTACGTTTTTTTCATCAGTAGTAAGTGATCAAAAGGGTTGAGTTTTTCCCTATTTTGTTCCTAGCTAATAACTGTGTCAAGCTTCTTTTTGTGTCCATCTAATTATTGTGTCAAGATCTTTACTGTGTCCACATTCACTTTAAACTACTTTTGTTGAAATTTCAGTGGTCAACATGCTGCGGTCGTATCATGCTGCGCTCGGCGTAGCCCTTTATTGAGGTTTGCTGAAAATCTTTTAGGCAAGTAAATTGCAGTTGACAAAACTCCTCTGTCAATTGCAGTTACACTAAGGGTACTTTAAGACATGTATCGTGTATCCCTATAAGACATAAATGTTTCAACAAATTAATTGCCTTGATGATTACTATCAAAATAAATGATAATTAAGAGGCTTTGACCTATTTCCATACATTAGTGACTTCTGTTACATTNACCAAGACCAATATCGAAAATCCGAAAGCTTATTGCGCATCTGCACACTATATGCAACAATTCTACAACAAAATTAAATCCCTAAATCGAAAAATGTAGGAGGAGTTTGAGTCACAAGAAAAGTGGGACGGACGGACAGACAGACGGAGGGTATAACATTATCCCCAAACTTTCTTCGAAAGTGCGGGGATAATAACTGGAATGATTTATGAGAAAAGTATATTTCATAATTCACTATTGCATGTATTTGATAAAATAAAACAAAACATTACAAATATTTTATATCCATGCATCCTATACATTATTTGATATACAATTACACAATAAAGTGAAGATTATTCACCACTTAAAAATCCTAAAAACACAGTATTTTGGGAAGGGAGCTAATTAATGTTGCAATATGTTCTGCTTTGTAATCTCACTTCCAAAAATTGTGACTTTTAAATTTTATTTTAAAAGATGTGATTGTCTTGAAAAAAATGTTGATTTTAATGAAATAGTTATAAAAATATTCATATCACAGTCATTTTTGTAATACAATAATTTTTATTTTATCCAAATTATTGTAAAAGTTATAGATTAACTTCACTTTTCCAGTTTGTATAAATTCATCAAAACTATTGTTACTGAACAATTTGATTTTATATGGAAAAGAATTTTTTCAGATAAGAAAATTTTTCATTCCAATATTTTTATACGACCGCAAAAATTTTGTGGTCGTATTATGGTATGGCGCTGGCGTCGGCGTCTGTGGACAGCATAACTTAAGTTCTAATGAATGGATTGTTATCATATTTTAGTATGATGTTTGTTGGCACAAGCTTAAGCCCGGGTTTTAATTTCGCTTTCCCTGCCCAACCCGTTTTTGAAAAAGAGGCAAAAAAGGGTTAAATTAGGTATTTTCGTGTCTGTTGACAGCATAACTTTGGTTCTAGTGGACGGATTGTTTTCAAATCTTAGTATGATGTTTCTTGGAACATTCTTGAGAACCGTTCTTTTCCTTTAGAGGTCCCATCCATTTCAGAATTAGGGGCCAAAAAAGGGTTAAATTGGGTGTTTTCACATATTTGACTGTAGAATCTTTATTATTTATTGGATTTTGATGGGGTTTGTTTCAGTGTGCTCCTGAGGAAATTTCCAATCTGAAGTATGCCAACGGATTTCACGTAGCATGTACCACTCACAAGATAAATGGGGCCCAACGGGGACAAATCTCAAAAAAAAAATTTTTTTTTATTTTAAGTCCGATTTTGATGCAGTTTTTTTAAATGGATTCCTTGTGAAAAATTAATATTGCACTTAGCTATTAGATTTTTGGTTACTTGTTTCCTTTCCCAGCTATGAGGGGCCAAACCGGGCCAAAATTGCGAATTTACAGATTATGTAGAATTTTTATTTTTCATCGGATTTCGATGGGATTTTTTTGTTTGGATTCCTCTTGATCTAAGCTTTCAGTAGTATTCCAACGGATTTTGTGTAGGTCTTACCGTTTCTGAGCTACAAGGGGTCAAAGGGGCCAAAATTGCAATTTTTCTAAATATGTCAAATCTTTATTTTTCATCAGATTTCAATGGGATTTTTTTCTTTGGATTCCTCTTGATCTAAGCTTTCAGAAGTATGTCAACGGATTTTGTGTAGCTCTGACCATTTCCGAGCTACAAGGGGCTCAAAGGGGCCAAAATTGCAATTTTTCTAAATATGTCATAACTTTATTTTTCATCAGATTTCGATAGAATTTTTTTCTTTGAATTTCTATGGATGTTAAGGCTTAGTTGATAGTACATATTTTGCACAGCTCTTACGGTTTTTTCATCAGTAATAAGTGATCAAAAGGGTTGAGTTTTTCCCTATTTTGTTCCTAGCTAATAACTGTGTCAAGCTTCTTTTTGTGTCCATCTAATTATTATGTCAAGATCTTTACTGTGTCCACATTCACTTTAAACTACTTTTGTTGAAATTTCAGTGGTCGACATGCTGCGGTCGTATCATGCTGCGCTCGGCGTAGCCCTTTATTGAGGTTTGCTGAAAATCTTTTAGGTAAGTAAATTGCAGTTGACAAAACTCCTCTGTCAATTGCAGTTACACTAAGGGTACTTTAAGACGTGTATCGTATCGTGTATCCCTATAAGACATAAATGTTTCAACAAATTAATTGCCTTGATGATTACTATCAAAATAAATGATAATTAAGAGGCTTTGACCTATTTCCATACATTAGTGACTTCTGTTACATTTCTGTAAATCCATTTCCCAACCTGACACTGTGATGTTGCAGCAAGTAATATCAGAGAATGAATCAAAAATATGTGTCAGATCAATACAACTTTTTGTTGTTGTATAGGCCATTGGTTTTGTGAGTTCTTTCTATATTTCAAGTAACTATCCTGCATGTATTTTTCTATGTTTCTCACTAATATATCACAATGAATGATCTATAGTATGGATGCATCACTTCAGGTGCATACACATGTACAATTAATTGATTGGAAAAACAAGTTTTGATAGTATCTATTTACATGTGTTACAACTGTATTATGTAACCACAGGTTTTTGTATAGTTATATATATTGCCAATTCTGTAATGTGGTAACATCTTGTGAATTTGTTTAATGTCATTCAATCAAGAATGAATTGTATGTATGTCATGTATGTTCAGAGAATATAATATTACAACTTATGAACTTTTTGTTTGTAAAAAAAAATTAGTATAATCTAGTTTTTCCAAAGAAGGAAAAAGTGGGATAATTGAAATCTTTCTTCCAAGAAATTACTGGTCTAATTAGCAGTCCTTTATGGTCTTTTTAAAAAGAGGTATCCAGCAGGGTCATACGTCTTCCAAGATGGCTGCCAGCATTGAATATAGTTTAACATTGGACCTTATGGAAACATATTCAAAGATCTTCTCAGCAACCACTTCTCCAGTTACACGTAGAGCCAAACTTAGTATCAATGGTCCTTAGATGGTCCCTTCCATAACAGGCAGGTCTGTACCTATTCCAAGATGGCTTTCAGTGGGGAATATAGCTTAACATAATGGACCCCATGGACAACTCATACAGAGATGTTCTTCTCAGAAACCTAATTGAAATCTTTCTTCAAAGAAATTACTGGTCCATTTAGCACCAAACTTAGTCTTAGCAGTGCTTTAGATGTTCTTATATTAAAAGGTATCCAGCAGGGTCATACCTTATCCAAGTCCAATTAGAATCAAACTTAATTACAATAGTCCTTGGATGATCCTTCCAAGAAAGGTATCTTGCAGTCCTGTAACCTCATCCAAGATGGCCACAGGCTGTGGAACTTAATTGGATATTAAAAACCTTATGGAAAATATATCCAAAACATTTTTTTTCTCAGAAACTACAGTCCAATTGGAACCAAAGGTAGTCACAATCGTAGATGGTCCCTTCAAAAAAAGTATACAGCTGGTCATTTACTCTTCCAAGATGGCTGTTGGCTGGGAAAATAGTGTAAAAATGGATCTGAAACCTCCAGTCCAATTGAAAACAAAGTTCTTTGGTGGTTCCCTTCAAAATTTGTGCCTTGCATGTCAGCTTCCAATTCAAGGTAGCCACCAGCCGGGAACATAGTTTAACATTTAACACGGAAATATGCCATTCATATCTCTATGTCATCCATGGTCCAGGTGAGCCATATAGGCTCTTGAGAGCCTCTTACTTTTGTTCACTCACCCTTTTTTCAGACTTTACCACTTTATTTGAACAAATCTTTAAAATTGAATAACAAAATTTCTCCAGCTTCGCTTGTAAGGAATAGAATGACGTAATAAAACACTCTCAGTAACCAGTTAACTGGAAAGTTCTGTATTGAGTCAAACATCAATCTCCCTTTACACTATTTTTTGATGGTATGAATTCCTGAACAATTACATTAAATTCAACACTAACCATATAATGGATGAACCCATCACTGTCGTGTAAACATGGATAGAAGCTATAGTTGTATACAAGCACAAAATGATAGGCAACTAGGATCAAATTTGTACACTTGTTGAACCTGTATAATAGGTCTGATTTATCTAACTTGATATGATAATCAAATTGTAATTTACCATATATCACAAACCTTTTTCTCTATAGTAAGAATGAATTTGATTAAAGTACAAACAAGTTACCTTTAAACATGTATATTCAAAATACGTCATAGCAAAATTTGTTTTATGCATGGAAATTCCATTATTTTCATTTGTACGTATATTTTCATTTTAACCTTTGCACCTTGATCATTTAATGGTTTCCATAATTCTCCAGTGTGAAGATGATCCCTACTTTTGAAGCCAGAAACTTGCTTTATACAATGTACACATAAGTTTGCAGAGTTAGTCTAATAAAAAATGAACCTCAAGTAAACATGAACCAAGGAAAGAACATCTGGCCAAATGTTATATACATCTCTATATATCAAAATTGGCATTTTATTATTCATTTGATGAATAATGTAGCATTTTTGTCTCCCTTCAAGACATGGCGACCTTAGATTTTGTCGGCGTCGGTGTCTGTGTCGGCATCGGCATCGTTAACATTTTGTTATCCCAAATGTTAAACTTTTTTTGAACTTCAATAAAACTTTTTTTTTTAACTTCAATAACTTTCTCAAATCATATTTAATAGCAATGAAATTTTGAATACAACTTCCTTATTATATCCCAAGTTAATTTTTTGACAAAAATAATTCCAATTTTTCCATATTTTTCCATTAGTTGGAAGTAGCTTTTTTGTATGAAATTTTTTTGTTTGCACCATATCTCAGCACCTACATGGCATTGACTGATAAGTGGTTACATCTTTAGTAGTAATCAACATCCATACCAGAATTATGTCACCTTGACCTATATTTTCTGCCTCAATGAATTTGGCTAAATTTTCTATTTAGGTGCATATATCAACAATGTTTATACTAAATTGAGAATAAGGACTTTCATTTTGATGCAGAATTATTGCATATAGTCCATAGATACACAATAAGCTTTCGGAATTTTATTCTGGTTCCAATTTTGGTAAATTTCCTGGAAATATCCAAGACTAGCAATTTTTGAAAATTTTGCATACAATCAAATATTTTAGCCATTTCTTCATACAAGACATAATTCTGAAAACTAAGAATCGAAAAATATGGTTCCAATTTTGATAAATTTCCTGAAACTCTCAAAAACCAGCAATTTTTGGGAATTCTTTTTAGCAACCATGTGTTTTGATGAATTTTAGTAAAAAAAACCAATATTTTCAATGGTTAGATTTCATAAATTTTGTATTCCAATTTTGGTAAATTTCCTTAAACTGTCAGAAAAAATTTTGGTAAATTTCCTTAAACTGTCAGAAAACCAATTGTTTCTTGGAATTCTTCTTAGCAACCACATCTTAATATAGGCCAAATTAGAATGACAGTGGAGTGAGCAGGCGAGACACTAGGTTCTGCGGATCCTTTACCAATTATTCTGTTGACAATAAAATTTTCAAACGAGTGTTGGTCATTGCATGTCAGAATTTCCAATAATGGTTAATTTTTTTGACCAGTGTGGGTACCAAACTGATTGTGGGTCATATCAAAATTTTTAACAGTTTTGTAAAGAGGCATGTATGGAGTTTAATCTAGGTCTCTGGAAATGTTTGATGAGAAATAAAGGAAAATAATAGAACAAGACTTTCAATATAGGGTTTTCAGAGAAAACATGGTAAAACAATGTTCTATTGTATTGTGTTGTCTGATCGCTTACATTATCGGCATAACTTGAGCAAGAAGTGTTGAGTTGATCTTATTACTACAACTATATATACTCTATAAAGAAAGTCTATATCCCCTGAAGTTTGTTTTCTTCATTATTAAGCTTGGATAAAATGTGTTGTACAACTCCCGTGAGATCCTAACATTTCATGTCTTCAGACCAATGATAGATAATACAAGGAAGATCCATTAGTGAGCCGACATTGTCAAGTTCCTTTTTCTTCACCAAAGTCACTTTCTATTACAAACACTAATAATTGATTAGGTTGGATAGCTTTTATACCGATAAAGGCTGATATATACCATGACATTGAGACTTAATGGTATATGAAAGGGAATTTTATATTCTGTCCATCTAGGTTTTATTTATTCTGGTAACTGTTATGGACACTTTTGTGTATATTTTGTATTCTCAATTCTTGAAGTCTGGTATTCCTAACTCAAGTTTACAGTTTATATTTCATGTTGAAGTGAAGTTTTGTTTGTTTTGTGTGGAAACTTGTATTTTCTGGTCATGTTTTATTAATATTATATTAAATCCCATATGTAACAGCACAATTAGGGGAAGGGATGGCTTGGGCGATTTTGTCAAGAAAAAAATTTTTATTTTCATGTCCATCTTGAACAAATTATTTATTTATACCAAATGTCACATCATATTGTTTATTTGTATTTAAAATGAATTGTTTTTTTTTTTATCAAATCATAAAGATCAAAATTGAATTATGTATTTTCATGGCAAGAAGGATTATACACTTATTTCCACTGGAACCAAGATTGAACTATTTACAAAATTGCCCAATCTCAAAGAAATGATTTTCGCTTTAAACTCAAAGATTCTTAATCTTATTATCAGAAATATTAAACTCATGATAGAAAAACACTGTAATTCCCTCATGTGCAGCACACATTCATGAATTACTGCATTGTTGGAGCATGCGTTGAATATTTTGCAATAATCGGAATAGTAAAACTAATGCTACTTATAAAGTGAATATCATTGCATCAATGCAGAAATGTGTCTTACAAACATTGGCTGAATTTTTGGAGACCTTCCCTAAAATTTCCTGTTTGATAATAATAAAGTATGTTTGAATACAGTATTATGCGTATTTTAAAAAAGGAATATTGCCCTCTTGTTCTTAGTTTCACTTTTAAGAAATTTTCTATTTAAAAGTCATTATAGATTGATGAGGGGATATTAAATTGAGGTTTTATGATAGATGTAAAAGCAGTGAAGAGTATAAAATTTTCATCAACATTTTAATCAGTTGCAATACCAATAAAACATTTAGCCAGTTTTGTCTATTCAGTTCCACTTCCGACTTGTTGATGATATTTGTTGGATGATTACTACTCAGATGAAAGTAAAATTTGATTTATTGCGAGCTTATACCAATAATCATGTCTTTTATATCCGTGCAGAATTGATCTAGCTTTTCAATGCATCAAATTAATGGAACGGAGAATACCATGGCAATTCAAAAGGACATGCTTTTGCTTTGTTTTTATTGTGTTTCACAATCGATAGAAATTCAAAACACTGGAAATTTTCTCAAAAAGGTTGATATTAAATTAACTTGGCATGTTGAATACTAAGTTTGCATAGCAGTGATTGGAAACTAAGTCAAACAATGGCTTGACAAAGTTGGCAAAACAACGAAAAATAAAGTTGATGTCTAATTCTTCAAATATTTTTCACTTACACTTGAAATATAATGTATATCTAGCTGACCATATTTTATGGAGTTCTTAGAATGCCCTTGAATTGACTCCTCCTTTTGTACTCTGTCACATGAAGTGAGGAAGCATTATTTGAACTTGTATTTCCACCCATCTGTCTGTCCATCATCTGTTTGGACCAACTGGGATGGTGTCTTTAACTTGTGATAAAAAACTACAGTCTGATAATCTGGTTTGTAATTTTTGTATCGCTGGCCATTAATGGCACAGAAAGCGAGACATATGCTTACAAAGTATCATGGCGACAGTGGGGGCAGTGGCTTTAACTTTTATGTAAATTTTTTATACGACCGCAAAAATTTTTGCGGTCGTATAATGGTATGGTGCTGTCGTCGTCGTCGTCGTCGGCGTCATCGTTGTCGTCGTCGTTGTCCTCATTGTCTGTAGACACTTTTGTTTTTGGTCAATAACTTTAGTTTCAGTTGACCAATCCTTATGAAATTTTAACACAATGTTCCTTGGCACAAAAGGAAGGCTTGGCTTAGTTTTGGTCATTGTGGCCCCACCCGTTTTGGGAAAAAGGGCCAAAAAGGGTTAAATTTGATGTTTTAACATATTTGACTGTAGAATCTTTTTTATTATCCCCGCACTTTCGAAGAAAGTTCGGGGATATTGTAATACCCTCCGTCTGTCCGTCCGTCAATCCGTCCGTCCGTCTGTCCGTCCGTCCGTCACACTTTTCTTGTGACTCAAACTCCTCCTACATTTTTGGATTTAGGGATTTAATTTTGTTGTAGAATTGTTGCATATAGTGTGCAGATGCGCAATAAGCTTTCGGATTTTNCATATATCAACAATGTTTATACTAAATTGAGAATAAGGACTTTCATTTTGATGCAGAATTATTGCATATAGTCCATAGATACACAATAAGCTTTCGGAATTTTATTCTGGTTCCAATTTTGGTAAATTTCCTGGAAATATCCAAGACTAGCAATTTTTGAAAATTTTGCATACAATCAAATATTTTAGCCATTTCTTCATACAAGACATAATTCTGAAAACTAAGAATCGAAAAATATGGTTCCAATTTTGATAAATTTCCTGAAACTCTCAAAAACCAGCAATTTTTGGGAATTCTTTTTAGCAACCATGTGTTTTGATGAATTTTAGTAAAAAAAACCAATATTTTCAATGGTTAGATTTCATAAATTTTGTATTCCAATTTTGGTAAATTTCCTTAAACTGTCAGAAAAAATTTTGGTAAATTTCCTTAAACTGTCAGAAAACCAATTGTTTCTTGGAATTCTTCTTAGCAACCACATCTTAATATAGGCCAAATTAGAATGACAGTGGAGTGAGCAGGCGAGACACTAGGTTCTGCGGATCCTTTACCAATTATTCTGTTGACAATAAAATTTTCAAACGAGTGTTGGTCATTGCATGTCAGAATTTCCAATAATGGTTAATTCTTTTGACCAGTGTGGGTACCAAACTGGTTGTGGGTTATATCAAAATTTTTAACAGTTTTGTAAAGAGGCATGTATGGAGTTTAATCTAGGTCTCTGGAAATGTTTGATGAGAAATAAAGGAAAATAATAGAACAAGACTTTCAATATAGGGTTTTCAGAGAAAACATGGTAAAACAATGTTCTATTGTATTGTGTTGTCTGATCGCTTACATTATCGGCATAACTTGAGCAAGAAGTGTTGAGTTGATCTTATTACTACAACTATATATACTCTATAAAGAAAGTCTATATCCCCTGAAGTTTGTTTTCTTCATTATTTTGCTTGGATAAAATGTGTTGTACAACTCCCGTGAGATCCTAACATTTCATGTCTTCAGACCAATGATAGATAATACAAGGAAGATCCATTAGTGAGCCGACATTGTCAAGTTCCTTTTTCTTCACCAAAGTCACTTTCTATTACAAACACTAATAATTGATTAGGTTGGATAGCTTTTATACCGATAAAGGCTGATATATACCATGACATTGAGACTTAATGGTATATGAAAGGGAATTTTATATTCTGTCCATCTAGGTTTTATTTATTCTGGTAACTGTTATGGACACTTTTGTGTATATTTTGTATTCTCAATTCTTGAAGTCTGGTATTCCTAACTCAAGTTTACAGTTTATATTTCATGTTGAAGTGAAGTTTTGTTTGTTTTGTGTGGAAACTTGTATTTTCTGGTCATGTTTTATTAATATTATATTAAATCCCATATGTAACAGCACAATTAGGGGAAGGGATGGCTTGGGCGATTTTGTCAAGAAAAAAATTTTTATTTTCATGTCCATCTTGAACAAATTATTTATTTATACCAAATGTCACATCATATTGTTTATTTGTATTTAAAATGAATTGTTTTTTTTTTTATCAAATCATAAAGATCAAAATTGAATTATGTATTTTCATGGCAAGAAGGATTATACACTTATTTCCACTGGAACCAAGATTGAACTATTTACAAAATTGCCCAATCTCAAAGAAATGATTTTCGCTTTAAACTCAAAGATTCTTAATCTTATTATCAGAAATATTAAACTCATGATAGAAAAACACTGTAATTCCCTCATGTGCAGCACACATTCATGAATTACTGCATTGTTGGAGCATGCGTTGAATATTTTGCAATAATCGGAATAGTAAAACTAATGCTACTTATAAAGTGAATATCATTGCATCAATGCAGAAATGTGTCTTACAAACATTGGCTGAATTTTTGGAGACCTTCCCTAAAATTTCCTGTTTGATAATAATAAAGTATGTTTGAATACAGTATTATGCGTATTTTAAAAAAAGAATATTGCCCTCTTGTTCTT
>MJUU01020659.1:99449-119429 GCA_002080025.1 Modiolus philippinarum
ATGATTGATTTCACTTCAGTTAAATTATTTTGAATTATCATTAATAGGATTTCATAAATGATCTTATTTTTTTTTCAATAAATTACATTGAAACTCTTAAAACAAAGGGAGATAATTTAAAACTTGTTGTTTCCGATCTGCCAAGGTTGATTTTTGGAATGTCCAAAAATTTGATGGGAGTGAAAACATGATTTAAAAAAAACTACGGAATTATTTGAATAAAATAAATATAACAATTATAAGACATGAAATGACATAAATTATGGTGAGCCTTAAGCAGAATTAGAAAGGGCTATAAACTTGAAAGAAACAAAGTGAAAGCATAGAGCATTGTGAAAAGTCATAAATATAATAATGAAAAGCGATTTATTTTATTGATAATTATGTTAATCTTTTATGCCGTTGTAATTGTGAATGTAAGCATGGTCAAGGATATTATGCAGGCTTGCAGGTGCATAAATCACCTAAGGTCAAAACCATGGTTAACCATGGTCATTGCAGACTTGACCATGGATAAGTCAGATTCAACCATGGTCATTGTTTTGGAAACCATGGTTGTTGATGGTGTGACCATGGTCAATATTATAAGCATGGTTAACCCTTTGTCTACTACAGCTTTTTTCTAGAAAGTCATATTTCCATTTCTTTGCAAATTTATGCAAATTATATCCAAATGAGGTGAGGCAGAATATAGTTGATGCTGACAGGAAATAAGTTCAAGTATTGTGATTTTGGGGGAGGACGGCATGGTAGGCAAATTGGGGTGGGGTGGAGGGGGAGGGTGGAGGGCAACAGCCCACCCCCACCTAAAAAAGGTGACGTTTTTTTCGTACTATAGTAGTCCCAGAGAACCGGAAGTGGTGCCAAACCGGCTTCTCTTCGCACCAGTAGCTATGCCTGTAACACCACTTTCATTTCTGAATCTTTGACATAAATAGCGTAAGAATTGTTCATGACAGAGAAATGTATGGAAAGCTGGTAGTGTCAAAATCACTCAATTTCCTTATTTTCCACTGAATTTAGCCGCAGTTTCTTTCTGTGGGACATTGTTCCTAAAATAGTGATATTTCTGTTATTCTCAATCATCTTTCTACATTATTCAACCGAAGTTCGAGCATTTTCACCTTCTTTTCTCCAGCGGAAATATCTTTGAAGTTACCTTCCCTCCCTTAAATTAGACGATTTTTTTAATTTTCTGTTTCTGGGGCTCTTTCAACAGCCGTTATTACTACAAAAAAGGTCTTTAAAACTACAACATATAACTGCTGCTGACATTTGCCATTAGGCTGCAGGACACGCACAAAAAGTTTGCAATTGTAATGTATGGAGGGCCATGGTGCACATCAATACAGTCTTAGGTAGTAGAGCGACTATATGCGTCACTGGTAGATAAAGTGTTAACCATGGTATACCATGGTCAGAAGCATGGATAACCATGGCTGAACCATGGTCAACCATGCTTTAACCATGGTCAACCATGGTTGTTCCTGCTTTATCCATGGTTGTTCATGGTCATCCATGGTCACATTTCGCAGGGGTCAAACCCAGTCAAGGAAAAACAAAACTTTAGTGACAAAGAGAAAGATCTGATAGAAATGATACAAATCTGAAAATTTTCACTAGCCATTTGTGATCATTCAATATTATGGAATGTATTTACAGACCTGTTGGAATCCTAATGATACTTCCTGTTATATACATGTAACTTAATCAATTTTCAGACTCTATTTATTTCTTTATTTAGAGCTGAAGTTTGTGAGCAGGGTTATTGCTTGTAAAAATTTACTCAAGGATTCTTTGTTTTGCTTAATTGTTATGCTAATTTGAATTGCCTCACATATTTTGATAGATCATAGCAAAATAGTATATATATACAAAGAAATTTAAAAGACTTAAATAAGATATTGTTTGAGGCATGTTTACTTGAAACAGTGTATTCATAAATAATCTGAAGATCAAAGAACAATACTGTAAAGGAAGCTTACAGCTGTTTTAATGGTATTAGAGATATCAAAAGACTATAAAATGTTTTGGTTCATCGTTAGGATTCTTGCCTTGAGATAGATAAATGATATCAGAAATGAGAGTAGGGATATACTTAAATCTTGAGCATCAAAGTAAAAGACTTTATCTAAAAATATGAAAATCCAATGAATTTACTTTTTATTTTAAGGAGAGTTATATGACCAAGATGCAGCAGATTTACAGATTAAAGTCCTTAAATTTGTAAGTAAAATTAAATGAGGAACTGCCAGAAGATTGAGAGTGAACTATGGGATTAATGTCATTGAGAAACAACTAATTTAAACATAAAAAAACAGATCCAGTCAATAAATAGATCATTGAAAATAGTGATTTTGCTGAAGTCTAAGCCTTACTCACAAAAAGAAGAAAGATGTGTGAACAGTGTTGTGTTAATCCCAGAAAGTTATATTTTGTAATATATATAAGTTAATGAATAGAATGGTCTTCTAGTTGTATTTGATGTCCACATGAGCTTCATTTTATTAATTTATTAGAGTGGAATGATCAGCAACAAATACTAGTACTTTTGAAAAAATCATATATTTGTTTTAAACAATAATATAGACATGTGAACAATACAATAATGATACACAAAATTATGGAAACATTTCATACATAAAAAAACTTTCACCAACATAAATAATTCAAGAAAAAACAAAATGCAGAAATTTTCTTTAGGGCCTTTTTCAGCAAGTGTGTTTGGGAGGAAATATTTTTACCCTTTTGGGTCAGGACAGGATAGTGCATTTCATCTTTTGTCCATTACCCTGTCAAACTTAAAATCTGTGTGTTTTGAAGTGTAAGTCATAAATTCAGGGGTAGAAATAAGAAATTGAAAATTAGGGGCCACAGGGCCCCTGAAGTTTGAAATCTAGGAGCTCTTCCAAGAAATTAGGGGCCCTTCACTTCGCAAAGCGAAGTGACACACTGTATGTATCACAGTGTCATTTCGGCGAGGTGTCTGGGGGCAGCCCAAGGCCCCAGAAGCTCAAAGGTAAATCATGTAAAATCCTGCATTCTCGCAATATCCTGAAGTCTTTTTACTATTTTCAAAACTATCATTTTATAGGGTGCATTTTCAAATTATTCTACGTTTTTTCTGTAAAATTGAGTTCAACAAATTGCTCTCAAAAACTTATATTTCATACTAGCACAGTAGAGTTTTCATACTTGAATAATTTCATATATAAATATGGGTAAAATTGTACTTAAATATCGGTTAGACTGGAAGCAGGGTAGGCCATTTGGCATTTGATTCAATCTGCTTTATTATCGTACATGTATAGCTTCCCTGACAGTAATACAATAATCTATATTCAATTATCTTTTGGAGATTAAATAATCTAAGCAAGGGTTAATTGATGTATTGATGAACTTTACCGGAAATCTAAAAATTTGTGTCCACTCCGTTTCTGATTTACTTTTTGTGTTAACCGGATGTTAATCAAAGCTGTATTATTCAAGTAGTGCGAAATGTAGAAGTAAAATTGATTTTGATTGGCTGATAACGTAAACAATTAAAGAGGTTTCATTAAACGATTGAGCTATCAACAGTGTCGCTTTCGGCCCGTGTAGACTTGACAAAAATACAATAAAATAAGATGTCTATATTTTAGGAGCCTGACGGGATCCTTAAGCATAATATTTAGGAGCCCTTCCCAATTTTTAGGAGCCTCGGGCTCACGGGCGCCCGCTTATTTCGACCCCCTGTAAATGATTAAACATTTGATCATACACTCAGTTGGAACTATTTAGACCTTTCTGAAATATTAAAATATTAAATTCTCAAATATTCACCTACTATATGTGTCACTCGGGTCAAAAGTTTGCAACATTCCAGATTTCAAATTATACAACAACTTCTAGAGGAATATCATTTTGTCAGTTTATAAGACTGTGATAATGTACCAGGCTGCTGATAAAAAATAGGCAATTTTGACACACATTTATGCACATGTGGATCAGGTTGTTTAGTCTTGGTCTTGTATACTACAAGTCATTCAGATACATATTGCATACCTGCCAACTATGCCTATTTATGGGGATTTTCCACCATGAGAGCATCAAATTCTAAATTTTCTGAATGCAATTTAACTGCTTTACAAAACATTTATTTGGATATTACATGATTAAAGTATCATAAAGATGCTAAAAACAACACAAAAATGGATTTGAAGCCCTCTTTATAGGTTTTATGGTATGCTTGAAGTTGTCTTGTGCATAAAAAGCCCCAATAGCATTCTTAATTGTTGGCAGGTATGAAATAGTCTCAAGACACTCACTGTTACCTATATTTCATGCATGATTGTCCAAGTTTGTTGTGTTTTTCTCCAGATCTCGGATACTACAACTTTTAAGACTAATAATATTTATTTGGTAGATGTGTCTTAAATTTTTCACCATGGTGATAAATTAAATAATGTCACCTTGTTAATTTTTGCTTTGTAATGTTGTCTCAATTCAATTTGTGTTATAGTCGATACATCATCACCTTGGTTATATTTCAATTACTATTCCTTAATCAATTTTAAAAATTGCTGCCATCTGTTTTTAAAACAGATGAAAGCAATTTTCAAATTGGTTAAACAATTGCTGAACCAATCTTACAGTTTTACAACTCCATAGTTGCTAACATACTGTAAAATTGGTTCAACAATATGAATAGATGATTCTTACCACAGGGATGTACAGCTTGAGTTATTTGCAGTAATATAAATAGTTTATTACATTGGGCATTTTATTTTTCAAGAACTGCAAACAAAAGGTTAAAAAGGCTAAATTGTTAGTTTAAAAGTGTAATTTCTAATTTCCAATATTTTTTTTTATCTTTGGTATATTTTAAAATATAATGGTTATTCATTTTCATTATTTTGTCTGAAAAAAATGAAAAAAATAACAAGGGAGATCATAAATGTGATACATTTTTGTATAATTATTTCAGCTAAATAAATTAGTACTTTCACGTTTCCTCCCAAAAATGATCTTCATGATAGAAATTCAGATACAAACATATAAAAATGTGCCAGAAATAGCATTATAAGATTAAATTTGAGTTCGTATTAAAGATAATAAAAAAAGATTTAGAAATATTTCCAAAAGTAAAATTAAGAATTTCCCCATCCTAAGAAAAAATTTTTTTCATTACAAAAGCAGTTTTCTTTAGTACATCCACAATCAAGTTTTAGAAGATAACCAGAGGTGAGTATCAACTTTTCAAATTGTTGAACCAATTTTACAGTTTGATAGCAACTACGGAGTTGTAAAACTGTAAGATTGGTGCAATTGCTTAACCAATTTGGAAAATTGCTTTCATCTGTTTCAGAAACAGATGGTAGCAACTTTTAAGATTGGTTAAGGAATAGGAATTGAAATATAACGAAGGTGATGATGTATCGACTATAAATATGAATTTCTAGGTGTTTTGGAATGTTTATTTTAGAACCTCTCCTCTTTTCCCATTTGTGCATCTGTATTGGTTTGCTGATGTATTTGTGTATGAAACAACGGCAGTAGAATACCGAAGGAACAAGGGAAGCGATGACTACAAAAATCGAAGTCCAAAGACATGGCAGAAACGGTAACAGATAAAAACAAAGACAAAACAAGGACGTGAGACAGCTACAATGCACGGAAATAAAAAGATAACATTAAGAACTAAGGCACTCATAGTGTGAACTCCCATGAAAACTCCCATGTATGAGTGACGCAGTCTCGATTTCAGATTACACTAATTGCAGATAAATGATATTTTGTTTGTAGAGATTCATGCACGAGTCACTGAAGTCTATGTAACAGGCTAGATATAATTATTTAGGATAAATAAAAAAAAATCCAGAAAGTCAGATTGGTAAATAGATTAGTTTTGATTTCCAACTGTTCCCCACCCTTGAGTCTTCTTGACATACAATTATTTAGAGACAATACAATGTAATATTTATATAGACAGAGACATATATACACTTAAAAATGGATGTGACAAAAAAAAAGTAGCATTTTTATGCCCCTGCTGTAGGCGACGTGGGCATTAAGTTTTAACCCTTGTCCGTACATACGTCCTTAAATTTTCGTCAAGGATTTCTTTTCTTGTGTATGCAGTAATGATTTGATATTTGGTCTGAAGCTTTGGTATGATGAGTTGTACCCTGTCTCCCCTTTTCAAGTCTGTCACTTTTCTACTTCCTGTTTGCAAATAACTTTGATTTTTTAATTGTAGCCATATATCGAAAATTTTCCTCAAGGGTTTCTCAACTGGTATATGTAGTAAATAATATGACATTTGGTCTGAAGCTTTTTTACGACGAGTTGTACCGCGTCTGCCCTTTTGAAGTCTGTCACTCATCTACTTCCTTTTTGCAAAAATCTATGTGGCAGAGGCATCCATATCCCATGGACAAATTATCTTTTATTAATTATGATTCAATTTGTTATTTTTTTTCAGCTTGAAGATCATACAAAAGCAGAATGTGCATTCTTATTGCTGGTTGTCCCAGAAACACATGAACTATTTTGTCAAGTATGTTATTCCATAGAAAATAACAGGTTAGGTAAATAAATGTGAGAAAATAAATACTGATTTCTGCATAAAATGTCAAAAGGACGAAGGAACAAGACAATACTGTTGTTCATCATATTAAAGTCTAGTACTTACACCCATAATTAGTTCAACACAGGCTCCTACTCTAGCTTTGAGATTGCGTTTCATGTTAAGAAACATCAGATAATGATTTTAAGTATAAATTATTTACATGTTCCTTTCATGGAAATTACCCAAATGATAAACTTGTCTGACTGGCACAGCTCAGTGCCATACATAGCATTTTTGCTGTAGCTTGTAGCACTAGATTTCCCATTATGTGGCACCCCAGTATGTGGGATAAACACAGTCAATTGTTCAACTAAGTATACAGTTCAAGATTCCACACTGACACTAGTTTTTTAGCCTGAGGCTAGTATAGTTGAGGAAGGACTACTACATTTTGTAAATTGTTAGTCCTTCAGTTGAGCAAAATTATGAAAATCAATAACCTATATTTATGGCAGGTAAAAATGACTGCAGGATAAGTGAGTTCAGTCCTTTATTGTCTGCCGAGATGATAAAATTGGAATAAAGTTATGCAGTTTCAGAATTTTCACGAAAATCATTAACTGTGTATCAAACATAGCCTAAATATAGGAAGTGCTTGTTGCAGTCATTAATTTATTTAATATGTATCAACTTGCACTATATAAGTCATCAAAAAGTTTTGAACAGTGAGCTTAAAGGCATATAAAAAAAGTGACAATGCCCTTTGCACTATTTTTCATATTTGTTCCCTAGATTTATTCCATATACACTGACGGGAACTACCAATACTGACAAAAAGAGAACTTATATTAAATTTGATTTTCCTACATTTTTTGCAGAAACATGATGTTATTGTAAAATACTGTAAAAAGTTATGATTAATTGAGGAAGTAATAATCTTTTGAACTATATTACTTTTTTCACTGCTATAAGAACATGAAAGGCATTTTATGCATTAAAGTTGTATTTAATTCCAGGTTATTCGTGGAAAGATACTTGATGAAGAGATCAGATTTCCGGTAAGATTATATCAATTCAGAAAAACTTGTTTTATGCTGAAGTCTCCAAAAACTAAAGGCTTTATTCACACTGATTCAGAATATATAAACATTATACCTCTGCAAATTTATAGGTTGGTCTTGACTAGTACATGGCAGTCTGCTATATGGCTTTTGTCTGTGACCTCAATTTCACAGTCCAGTGAACATGTTAAGTTTTTGTACTTAGGTTAGTTTCTCAGCAACTATAAATGGTTGGTCAATGATACATGGTATGTGGGTTGGTCTTAGGTAGTACATATGGCTTTTGTCCTTGACCTCAATTTCATAGTCTAGTGAGCATGTTAAGTTTTTATACCCCCCACACGAAGTAGCAGGTATTATGTGATACCCTCAGTCGTGTGTCGGTCAATCTATATATCTGTCTGTCGGTCTGTCCATCCGTCTGTCCCCAAAAGGTTTCCGACTGATAACTTTTGAACGAAATAACACAAGGTCTTCAAACTTGGTTTTCAAGTTGTTTACCACAAAACTCAGATCAAGTTCGATTTTGGGTTCAGAGGTCCAAGGGGTTCTGAAGTTATGCCCCATGACACTTTGAAATTTTGCGAATTTTAGGGTTTCCGACTGATAACTTGTGAATGAAATAACACAAGGTCTTCAAACTTGGTATGAAAGTTTATTACCACAAGACTCAGGTCAAGTTCAATTTGGGGCTCAGAGGTCCAAGGGGTTCTGGAGTTATGCACCTTGAAACTTTGAAAGTTTGCAAATTTTAGGGTTTTTTACTCATAACTTGCGATTGAAATAACATACTGTCTTCAAACTTGGTATATAAGTTGTTTACCACAAGACGCAGGCAAAGTGTAATTTTGGGTTCAGTGGTTAACATAGTTCTTGAGTTATGCCCCTTTTAACTTAGAAATTTGGTGAAACATGGCGGGGTATCATGTAATGCACCATTATTATTTTTGTGATTAGGTCATGCTATAGAACATGGGTAGTACATGACAGTCTGCTATATATCTTTTGTCTGTGACCTCAATTTCATGGTCCAGTGACCATGTTAAGTTTCTTTCTATCTATTAATGTATGGTCAATAATATTTGGCAGGTGGGTTTGTCTTAGATGGAACATGACAGCCTGCTATTTGGGTTCAGCCCTTGACCTCATTTTCACTGTCTAGTGAACTTGTTTGGTTTTTCAGTATCTATCAGTCACTATCTAGTCACTGATATTTGGCATTTTGATTTTGAGTTATACATAACAGTCTACTATGTTGCTTTTGTCAGTTACCCTAATTTTACAGTCTAGCGAAAATGTTGAGTTTTCTGATTTAGTCAGTTTGAGTTTTCACGTCAATTTAGCAACCAAGTAGAGACGGGCGAGACATCAATTAGGGTCCACACTTGTAGTAACCCATGAAACTATTAGCTCATAAATTGTTTCAAAATGCATTTATTGTAGAAAACTGATTTCTAAGATATGTTTATGTCATTTAATTATCCCCAGTTTACTTACAGAAAATCAAACTTACTAAGCATTTGGAATTGGGTCATGTTTCTTACATGGGGCAGACAAATAAGGACAACATCATATATATTGCACTAATTTGTGCAGTTTTGACAAAGACAGGATCAGCCATTTAACAAATTAAATTGGGAATTCCCTGTTATTCTGTGAGTAAGGCTAAAATTAAATGGAATATTATGTAATACTATTGATCATAATGTAAACATACTGTTTTAAGACTGGAAGATGTAGTCGAAAAAGATTCTTGACATCTATAACCAAATTCAATCTATTGCCATGGTTACTTTTTAGTAGATTAAAATCAACTGAATGGTGTAATTAACAATTCCTAAAAGTTCATGCCTCGCAAGTTTCAATTCCAACTATGTGTTTTGGTAGGTCAGATTGCTTAAATAGGATGGATAGTATCTGAGTCACATATTTTAAGATTGGTATTTAGGTCTCCCCCTCTCAAGTGGTATTTAGGCCTTCCCTATCCCGGTGGGAACATATTGTTTTTGTCTTTTCCGTCTGTCCGTCTGTCTGTCACAAAGTTTGTGGACGCCCATTCTCCTACATTTTCTATCCGATCTGGACCAAGGCCTTTCATTGGATTTAAACCAAACTTTACAGAATTGTAGATAATTAATTATTGAAAAGTTTTTTGAAAGGAACCATAATTTCATCAAGCTGCATGAAGCAATATGAAAATGAAAGGAAATGGGGTAAATGTCAAGGAGACAACACCCCATATCCAGGTTAAAACGACCCAAAACAAAACATCTAGGGGTCACCATATGGTCTTCAACACAGTGAGGAACCTCACACCATACATAGTAAGCCCTAAATGGCCCCGAAAGGTAAAGAAGTGAATAGATCAAAGGAAACAAACCACATCCAATAACCCAAATATCAAGAAACTAAAATTTTATAAGAAGACAAGGACAAGCCAATGACCAACATATTCCTGACTTGGGACTGGCACAAAAATTGCGGTGGGGTTAAACTCGTTTTCTTGGATCCAAACCCTCCCCCTATGTGTGGTGAATGGCTAAAAATTAATACACAAAAAGACTCACAGTAAAAATCAAACTAGACAAAAGTCCAACTTATCAAGACCAGTACCCTTACAATGAAGTACATAAAACATTAAGACAATACACACAGGTACTGTCCGGACAAATGCTCGCAGTTACTGACAGCTAGCTAAGGACATAATTTCCGTTGACTATGATATCAAGCCTTCTTACATATGAAATTTCAATTGGTAATACTTCTAAATAGATTTGATATAACAACATCATCAATTATGAATGAAAAACATGATATTGTGCAATGCCAAATACTGCCAATATGAAAAATTGTTTAAATTTAGTTATGGTGTAAAGCATTTAGGAGATGATCAATATTTTTGCCAACAAAAACCAGAAGTAAAGATTTAACAACAATGCTGTATTTATATCCTTTATGAATAAGTTTGTTCAACGGATTAATAAGTTTGGAAGGACAATTTTTGAATTTATGCGCTTTGTAAATGATATTACCATAGAAGTTTGGATGTGAAATGCCCTGATGTATAAGAGCCCTGCATGTAGAACCAAATTTTCTTAATAAGTCAATGTATCTATAATAACATTTAGAGAATGTTTTCATCAATTTATGATATCTAAACCCTTGATGCAGAAGTTTTTCAGTGAGACAAAGATTTCGTTCGTTGAAGTCAGAAACATTACTACATACTCGTGCATATCGAACAAGTTGTGAAATGTAGACCCCGTAAGAAGGGGCTAANGAGCTTCATGATGATGAGTTGTACCGTGTAAGCTATTTTCAGGTTTGTTGCGCTATTACTTCCTGTTTACCGATACATTGGTATGTTGATACTTAGCCTAAATTAAGTTTTTTGAATAACATTAAATGACGCAGTTGACCTTAAAGATCAAACTTCTTATTATATTGGGCATGCGGGGGTATTCATTTGTGGCCCAGTGGACCACAGTACCTCTAGTTTAAAGTAAGTTCTGCAGGATAAATTTCATCTGTAAATTTAGAAAATTCAGGATTATTGAAAGCCAAAATATCGTCCAAATATCTATATGTATTGTTAAAGTTATCCACTAAATGCTGTTTAGAAGGGTCTTTTTAAATTTTCACCATGAATTGTGACTCGTAGCAATAAAGAAATAAATCTGCTATGAGAGGTGCACAGTTGGTTCCCATAGGAATAAATAAGTATATCTGTTAACTCCAGGAAATACTTCAGAACTGTTTCATTGTAGGTAAAACATTCATCAAAATATGTTGATTGGATCATGGAATAAATAACACAATGTCATTACTCAAAATTCAACAGTTTGTACATTTGTACAACTAAAACCTCTGACACAACAACCTTGCCTTATTTCTTATAATAGGGAAACAGTCTATGATTTATTGAAAACAGAAAACTTGCTAGTAACCAAGAAACTTTCAAACTTGCATCTCTTGAAGTGTTTTATATAAAGGTTATACCTCACTTGATTAATACAAGAGGTTTTCAGTAATCCCTGCTTTATCAGGCCAAGTCTTCTGCAACAACTTTCTTGCCTTAGTATTAAAGTGTCCTCTATTGAGTTGGACAATTTAATTGAAAAGAACAGAGCATATGTTTTGTGTTTTGGCCTTTTTTGGAAGGTTGAGCTCTGTGGGGAGGGACCTTATCAATGAGAGATAACTGTATGTCAATTGAAAATCTGAGGTTATTATCATAAAAGATCTTACAACAATATTAGTCATAAATCTATCTATGAATTGTTTAAGACTTGGGCAATTGTTATATACAGCACATTTTGGTACTGAATTTGTGGTCTTAAATCCCTTAATGATTGTTATTTAGGTTTTTTGTGGTTAAACATGTGGGTTATCCAGAAAAAAAATGTGGCTTTGTTTTCACAAGTTAATCTAATTAGTTTTATCTAATAAAGAGCTATGAATATAGTAATATAATTGTCCAAGTATAACATATAACACTTGTTTACAGTTTTCTCACTAGAGTTGTGTATTCTGTAGGAAAACTTATTATACAGTCTGTCCAGTTGATTAATCTAAGTTTTACCGATTTGTTTCTAAATCTGTTGACAAAGTGACAAGTAGGTGTGTAAATCTTATTACTGCTATGAATTATTTACATAATTTTCGTGGGTAAAGTTCAATAAAAAAAAAAGGAAAGAAGAATGAATTAACAGCTATGGACATAACGTCTGTAGACTTAGACACATTGTATCTATGTGGGATTACATGAACTAATGAGAAAGGCTTTTACCAGGCTACAAAACGTGATACTGAAAACTTATTGGAGCAATTTATCATTCTGTCATTCCTAATTGGATAACAAGCAAGCTGAAAACCTTACCGGGCTGATTAGACTGTGTCAAATAGAATAAATGATAGCTCATAGAATAATTGCTAATTGCATTAAAAACTAATGTATGGATGAGAATGTAGCAATAGTTTTTCAGTTTAACCTGAAATGATATTGTTGCAATTTCAGAAGCCATTGCAATGTTTTCCTCATAGAAAGAAATGCATTGTGGTGAAGTGAATAAGCTTACAGATTTTAAAGTCTTGTTTGGTATAAATATATCTTTCTGATTGTACCTAAAACTACCAGCAAAACCTGTAAAAGAAAAGTAAAAATGACAAATTGGTATCATAGGGACATGTTTCTTCATTTTCATCTGAATATGAATATAAATCTGTTACAGGAAATATAACTAAACATCCAGGGTATCTGTCATGGTATATTTTAATCCTGTCCCAAACCTGAATAATATATAATGTACAAAGAGCAAGCTGAAGTATGGTATTGTAGTAAAAACCTACATTGTGTTATGGCCTCATGTTCATTTACTCCATATCCTTTCATAATATAATTTGTACTACAGACTTTAAAATTACAAGTCCTGAGTCCAATTCCTTATAGCAAACACTCTGGCTTTCTGTCCTCTTTCTGTTCCATCTATCCTCATCCAACTCAAAACTTTCATGAACCTCAGTTTGCTATAGTCAGATGTTTCCAGAATGACTATTTAAAACAGACAATCCAATTGCTCATATGTGTTTTTTCACAAGAATGTCCAATGAAATCTGTTAATGAGGGGACATTTTCAGACATTTCAGTTTTATCCCTTGAATAACACTTGCATAATACAACTTTTTTTATATTCTATTAACCAAAGTAATTGACATAGATCTTTTATATCCCCAGAATCTCTTTGGACCAGAAGTAAGTAATATCGTCTAAATTTCTGAATAATATAAATTCTTGGTTCATTGTATACTTACTTGTGGCCACTTAGAGGAAAGGGTTTCTAATTAGATTTTATGTGTGAAGGCTTGGTAGTGTGATTTAGTTGTCGTTTTCAGTCACTGATAAATAATGGTGGTTTTTGCACAGCTGTTACTTGTAACAATTATGTTTTAATTACTTATATTTCATACTCTTAATTTGATGTCTTTGGGTAAAATACCCAGAATAAATTTGAAGATACTCTTACCTCTGTTGATCAATTAATATGTCAATGCTGTTCTACTTAGGAAATATTCTACAGAATTAAATGAAACTTCAAGATGTATATCTGATTGTATGCCTTTTATGGTATATATTCTGCTTTTGTTTGGCTAAAGCAAGGGTGGTTTGCCAAAACTATATGTGCCGTTTTCTGTTGTATTCAGTCCTTTGCTAATTTCATAAAGAAATCTGCAGCTGTGGAACCACTGGGTCAGCTGAGACCAAACCATATACATTCTCTTTCAGATTTCCATCTGGTAGATTAAGGTAGCCAAGATCTGGGAATAAAGTTTATTTTAAATGAATGGCAAAAGAAATCAGATTTGGTGAGAAGGGTACCTGGTAGAAGTTGTTATGGCCTTATAATGTCGAAATCCTTACAATTTATCTAGATTTATAAATTTCCTTGACAACAAATGATGTCAGATGACATTGTAAGAAGAATAAAGTAGAATTGGTATTATGAATATTGGCAGATCCAAAGTTGATTTTACACTTCAGTAAATAATTACAGCTTTCCTATATTGTGTACTGATTAATAACTTTCCAACAATAACATTTTCATTCCTTCAGTCATTGTAGAAGAAATGATTGATTCATAAATAAAGCTGAGTTCTGTTTTTATACATTGAGGATGACTTGATTGATTTTTTTTATCAATCTTGTCACATCATTACATTTTTTGACATGATGTGTCTGATGGGGATTGATTTTTTTTATCTAAGGTGTCTTCATATTTTTGGCTTTAACCTCAAAACTTCTCCAAGGTTTATGATTGAATCTTTTTTGTGCTTTGATAAAAAAAACTTTTTATTAGGGCCCCGCATCGAGATGCGGGTGCCCTATAGTTTTCACTTTGTCCGTCCGTCTGTCAACAATTTTATTCGTCAAAGATATCTTGACTTGTATAAGTTGGAATGATTTGAAATATTGTCTGAAGCTTGGAAATGATGAGTTGTATTGTGTAAGCAATTTTCAAGTTTGTCGGACTTCCTCTTCCTGTTTACTGATACTTTGTTTTTTTTACTTAAACAAATTTTTCGTCACAGATTTCTTGGCTTCTACAATAGGGAATGATTTGAAATTTGGCCTGGTGCTGGGAAATGATGACTTGTATTGTGTTAGCAATTTTCAACATTGTCAGGCATCCACTTCCTGTTTGTCGATACTTTGATTTTTTACTATCAACGAAATTTTCATCAGATTTCTTGGCTTGTACAATAGGGAGTGGTTTAAAATTTGGTCTGAAGCTTGGAAATGATGATTTGTATTGTGTGAGTGACTTATAGGTTTGTCACTGAATTACTTTCTGTTTTGCTGATACTTTGATTTTTAACTTTAAATGACTTGATATTTAGTCTGAAGCTGAGAAATGATATAGTTTGGTTAAACTTCAAGAAATCACTGTATGCAGCAAATTACTGTATCAACACATTAGTGTGTCAAACATTATTTGAATCCACACTTAATTATATGATTTTTACTTTTGCCCAGAGTTTCAGGATCGAAATTGCGGGGCCCTTCCGACAACGCCAGTTTCAACATGCTCTAGTTGTATCTTAAAAAGAAGGTAAATATTGGAATAGGAAAAATAATCAAGTTCAGTCATTGTGAGAACATTTAGAAATGTAAAATGATTTATCCTTTTTATAATTTGACTGTAACAAGCTTATAATGATTGCATTGATTTTTGACCTTGAGTCTCAATAATCACTTGAATTCATCCAACAGAAATCTACATGATTCTTCACTTAATACAGATAATTATTGCAAATAATTATTGTGTTGAACCAAGTGTATAGCAATTTGGTTTTATTGACTTTTGATATCAGTTGTGTGGTCAGCTTAATAGATTATAGAAGGTTACAACAGGAATGAAGTCTTATTTTGAACTCAACCAGATTATCCCCAAAAACTTGTCTTCCCCAAAGTTTCTGGTAAAAACTATAAATTAGTAGAACCTGTCTGTCTGTATCTGTCCGTCTGTCCACACTTTTTGTAAGTGTAACCCCTCTTAAACCCCTCTTAAACCAATTTACCGTAACTATTGTCCAAAATCATAAACTGGAGATAATTTGATTTTGACTTTTCAATGATTCCATCTGCACAGATTACCTTGTAAGCACAATTCCTCTTGTATCACTTGAAGGATTTTCATGAAGCTTTACACCAAAGAAGCACACAACATGGAAATGTGCATGAAGGAATAGTATTATTGTCCAAAGACTTCGACTTATTATTAATTCCTTCTGCAATGGATTTTTTGACTTTGACAATTTTTGAAAGAAATATTTCAAATTTTAGATATTGTGAAATAAATCTGCAGGAGAGAAACACTTTTTTCATTGTGATCCTCTTAAAAAAGTTGTTTTCAAAGTGTTGTAATGGAATTTCTATAATTCTAATGATCTGATGTGCTACTGAAAATTCTTTTATTTCTGGATTGCATGTAATGGTTGGTACATGGAATTTTAAGCCCTGCATTACTGCTAGTAGATTTTTGTCTCGCCCGCGACGAAAGTCGCGGAAAGCGAGACATAGGTATGCAAAGTATGACCACGGCGACGGCGTTAACTTTTAATAAATACAGGATATTTTGAAAACCAATTGATGTAGGAACATCATATTTGGTCCAGTGGTAGTACTAATCGAGTGCTACCTGACGGACAGTGGTAGGTTGATAATATCTGGTATGTAGGTTGGTCTTGGGTAGTACATGTCAGTCTGGCAGGTGACTTTTGTCCTTGACCTCAATTTCACGGTCTAGTGGCCACGTTAAGTTTTTCTGCTTAAGTCCATTTCTCAATAACTAGAAGTGGTAGGTTGATAATATTTGGCATGTAGGTTGGTCTTGGGTAGTACACATCAATTTGGCAGTTGACTTTTGTCCTTGACCTCAATTTCACGGTCTAGTGGCCATGTTAAGTTTTTCTGTTTATGTCCATTTATCAATAACTAGAAGTGATAGGTTGATAATATTTGGTATGTAGGTTGGTCTTGGGTAATACATGTCAGTCTGGCAGGTGACTTTGTCCTTGACCTCAATTTCAGGGTCTAGTGGCCATGTTAAGTTTTTCTGCTTAAGTCCATTTCTCAATAACTAGAAGTGGTAGGTTGATAATATTTGGTATGTAGGTTGGTCTTGGGTAGTATACGTCAGTCTGGCAGATGACTTTTGTACTTGACCTCAATTTCACGATCTAGTGGCTTAAGTCCATTTCTCAATAACTAGAAGTGGTAGGTTGATAATATTTGGTTTGTAGGTTGGTCTTGCATACCTGCCAACTTTCACGATTTTGGCGTGATCTACACGATTTTAACCTTCTGTCACGATGTTACGATCGTGAAACAAAAATTTGGCATAAAACACGATTTTGAAGAAACTCCCCCGTAAAAATGTTTGTTTACACGATTTTGACTGTTGAAAGGGAGATAAACCAAATTCTGGGAAGGGACTCGATATTAGCCAATCAGAATCCGTTTTACATCGATCACGCGGTTTTCGCGTGAAAAACAACTTATGTAAACAATCGAAAATATGACGAGTTTGGTTGATTTTTTTGTTGATTTTAAGGCTTCGGCGGCGTAAATAAAGTTATGTTAATGGATGGACTACCGGCAATCATAGTGAACAGTTCTTGAGTTATGAATCAAGGTTCACAATCCCTGAAACAACGAGCTGTAAGCACCACACTTGACAGTTCCGTGGATGGCTATTCGAGTGACTATGTCGTTGCAAGTCCCCCGTTCTGCAGAGTTTGCATGGTTGAACTGAGTAGCATTAACGACATTAACAAACATATTTGGTACTGTAATGCACGAAAGGTCACTCAAAATCCCAGAACACCATTCTTTTGACTGAATCAGAAAAGGCAAAAAATATTAAAAAAAATATGTAATGCTTGCTTTATTTATAAAGAATGGAATAAAAGGAGAAATGCAATAAACGTACATCAGGCAAATAATAAAGGAGAGAGAGAGTGGTTTCATTAACAAGCTTACAACCTTTAATTTTCCCCCAAACAGTCAACTGTAAATTCAAATAACAGCAACATAATGATTAACAGAAAGCACTGGTTTTGTTTCCCTTTAACAGTTAAAACTAAGTTAAAATTTAACAGAACATAAAACACCAAATGGTCCAAAAACAGTTCACAATTGATTTATTTGACCAAAAATAATCAAGAACCAGCAGAAATGCCCAAAACACAATAAAATAGGAATGTCTTGCCTCCCTCAATAAAAAGGAAAGTCTTCTATAACACCCAGATGTTTGTATTTGATAAAAAAGAGCATCAAGTATTAGACAAAAAAAAACAAAAAAAACTTAGTGCAAAACGCCGCGAAATCTCACACGACTGAAAAGGACGGTCGCGCATAAAAACCCCCATGGAGATTTTCAAAAGTTGGCAGGTATGGTCTTGGGTAGTACATGTCAGTCTGGCAGGTGACTTTTGTACTTGACCTCTATTTCACAGTCTAGTGAGCATGTTCACTTTTCTGATTAGTTCACCTAGATTTCACATCAATTTAGAGGCCAGCAGGTACGGGCGAGACATCTTTTAGGGTTATCACTTGTTTTATAATGCACTGAATTTGACCATGTTACCAATTGTAATGACTGTTACTCAGGTCAAACAGTATATAAAAAATCAACATTTTCAGGTTGAAGCCATAACAACGTAATATTAAAGTTTGTCTCTAGTCCTTTAAATGAAAAAAAAATGATTTAAAGTTTAAAAAGAGTACCAAACCTATTAGTAGTACATTATCAGCGAAAACTACTAGTACTGTATTGCAGGGCTTCAAATTCCGTGTACCAATGATTAGACTACAGGTTACTCCTCAAGTGTAGCTGGCATGTCACATATACTGTAATTGTACTTTTTCCATGAGTACTTATTTTCACGGATTCACAATTTCGCGGGTATTTAATTTGGCAGTATCGTCATTAGACTTATGCTTCATATTACTAATTACGCATATTTACACCTATTCGCGTGTATTTATTTTCGCGGAAAAGTGTTGACCGCGAAATTCATGAAAATAAGTCACCATGAAAATAAATAATAATAAGAAACGGAGTAAAAACAATAAGTCTCCACAAAACTTTGTTTGGGAGGCTTAATTACAGTATTAAGAGTTCCATCTGCACACTTCAGTATTCCTCTGATAAAGATCCATGAATGGACCAAAACCAATTAGGATAAAAAAATCAAAAGAAGCCCTAGCTTCTATTTGGAGTGCTACTATTTTTAGAATTCTACTTTCCAATCTATACTTACAAAAACAAACTTTGCAATATTTGCAAACGAAAGCAAACCTCAACTTATCAAAACTTTTTTTGGCTTATTTTGACAAGTATCAGTTGCTGGAGAAAAACCAAACTATGACCTTTTATTTTCAACTTTGTAAGCAAAAATCCTTAAACAACAAAAAAAAACTACTAACTTACATTTTAAATTCCATAGACAAATTTGAGACAAGTTTTACCCATAGAAAATGTTCCTTTGTTAACAAATTTATCCCCAGTTGTAAACTTGTAACAGTTTTTTGGAGATAAAACTACAAATTTTTATTTGGTGTTAATGATTTTTTTGTCTTTCAGACTTTAATGATGACAAGTGATAACAGAAGACATTGTCAGAAGACTAAATTATGGGAATAATATCTTCCTCGGTGTTAATAGCTCTATTTCCTGTCTTAGTACTATCACTGATCAATAAAAAAAAAAGATGACTTGGAATATCATTTAAAAAGTAAATTACATGTTATTTGTCTTACTTAAATGTGGTGATGCGACTGTCTTCAAAAGTAGCATAGGAAGTGTTAAAAGTTCGTCTAAAAGAAAATATCAAATATCTTATATTTGTCCTTTCACCTTGTAAATTGATCTGATTAGTCCTTGCTTGCTGAAAAAACATTGTTGCAAAAAATAGTTATTTGTCAGTGTATTCCAATGCAATTCTTCCTGTTATTTTACCAAAAACCTTAATCAGCAGAATTGGCATACATGTGAAAAAGAAAGGAAATGGGGTAAATGTCAAGGAGACAACATTCCATATACAGGTTAAAATGACCCCAAAACAAAGCATCTAAGGGCCAACATACAGTCTTCAACACAGTGAGGAACCTCACACCATATAGCAAGCCCTAAATGACTCCTAAAAAGTAAAAAGGTGAATAAATCAATGGAAACAAATCACATCCAATAACCCGAATATCAAGAAACTAAATTTTTATAAAAAGACAAGGACAAGCCAATGACCAACATATTCCTGACTTGGGACATGACATGTTAAATGAACAAATGCCAATGTAAACCAATTTTT
>MJUU01020659.1:119481-132476 GCA_002080025.1 Modiolus philippinarum
AATTTCCTGAAAGTCTCAAAGACCACTTATTTTTTGGAATTCTACTTAGCAACCATATATCCTAGAATTCTTTTAGTAACAATAATGACTATCAATAGGTAGATTTCAAAGATAATGAAAAAATTATGCCAAGTGTGTATAACAACTGTTTTCTGTGTCAAACAGGGAGTGCGGGGATAGCTGTCGTTTCCGACAACATCTAGTTTAGGTTGTAGTAAATTTATCATGACTGAATTTCTAAATTATTTGCTATGGTTTCTCCAACTGTTCTTGCTAAAACCAGTAAAGACCTTATAATGGTTTCCTGGGGTGTTGAATTTTTCCAAAAGGGGGCATAAAAAGGTGCAAAATAACCACAAGGTTTTGAAAATAAAGAACTGTATACCAGAAGTTTATGTTTGAAAACAATATATTAGTTGCTTTCCCTTCTCTCAATTTGAGTGTACTTTACTTGAGAATCCCATACGAATATGACAGACCCGATTTAATTGTATCATGGATATCAGCTAGATTTAATGGATATTATGACATGTTGGGTGAAAATATACAGATTCTTGTTGTTAATAGACCCTTATTCAGTGGAAAAACAAAGGGAATTTTGTTGTTGTAAATTAGAGAAGGGACATTATTAGGTAAGGGTGTTTATAAGGTCATATATGATGTTGCTTTTATCTTACATGTAATCATCAAATACACCTTTGAAAAATGCTTGTTAATTTGTGTTTTTTTTTAATTCAAGGGGATATCATGTAGTGTTCCTTTACTGTTTTGTACTTTAAACTTTAGGATGTAAGTATAAGTGGTTGAAAATGTCACTCTTACTTTAGTTTTGGTTTTCACCTGAAAGTAGCAAGAACCAAATATTGTATACTGTTCAAAAAGTTACTAATCATGGAAAATAATGCTTTTATTTTCATTTCAATCTCTTACTAAACAATTGTACCTGATTGTAGGAGAATGTGACTTGAATCTTGTCTTGTACCACTGATTTTGTCAAGAAAGAAGGATGCATCACATATCAGACAGCTTTTTACTATTTAGTCTGCTTAACTCTGTAATTATTGGAATTTCCAGTCATACTTTTGCTGTTTTTTAGCGTCATTTAAAATTTGCAAGAAAAAATAATTATTGCATGTCTGCAGACCATTAAGGAAACTGCAAAGTTGAGTCGCGGAACATATTATATGCATTAAGAAATCAAAATATATTAGATTTCATGGTGAATTGAAGTCTTGTAGATATGTTTTATTTCAAAAATTGATTGGATTATAAAAATAGTTTATAGAGGTTAAGTGAATGCCCTGAAAAAAAGCAGAAAAAACAACAAGATAGAATTTAAATAAATACATCTATATCAATAATAAGACCAGAATCAGACTTGTCAGAGTGTGTAAATGAAGACACATGAATTTCTTTTGAAGCTGTGTTTCCAGTATTGAATTTTTCCTCTGTACTTTACTTGATGTATGGCCTGGTCTAGACTTGCTTGATTATTGCTATATATTGGAAGATATATTACTTTTATATATGGTGTCAGGATAGCTATACTGTTCAGTTACAAAAATTGTTGAAAGAATAGCCTTATAGTATCATATTTTGGTTTAAAATATTGAACCCAAAAATATTTGTTGCCTTCACAACTAAGAAATATAGATTCCACAACTGCATTGATTGAGAAACTAAATATCTACACTAGAGATAATTAAATTTTCAAATTTTGAAATGCAAGGGTTGAAGAGCATTTTAAAAATATTTGAAAATTTCACTCTGCAGAGTGTTGAAATTTCATTTCTCAGGAGATAGGGTTTGGGAATCTGTTTTTCTAATGATTTCAAGGAGATTTTGGGCAAAAACATGATCCCCCTCTTCTGATCCAAAATACATAGAAAAAAGAAGGGAAACGGGGAATGTGTCAAAGAGACAAGGACCCAAAGGGGAGTAATAACAAGTCAAAGCCACCATAAGATCTTCAATGAACGGTGAGAAAACCCCACACCCAACGGCAGGTCGGAGTTGGCCACTGAACAAAGTGCAATCAAGTCCAGCAAAATAAACATCATCCTAGACTCCTATAGACATAAAGTAAACTAACTAGATGCATTCTTTGAGAATGATGAGTCATCAGGCATTGTTTGCCTGTTTTCATGGCATCACAATGGGAGGGTTGGAAAACAGCAAACAAATTTGATTTCATATTAAAATTTCAACCATATCAGTGGATGAGAGCAACACTCTCTCTAGAGTGGAGAAACGTTTTTTTCACCATTCGGGAAATGTAAAAACAGGACAGATATTAAGAGAACAAAGGAATAGTGCACTGAGGATAAGAAGTTGAGGGTAATATTGCTTTTATGCACTGAGGATGTAAAGTTGAGGGGAACATTGCTTTTATGCACTGATGATGTAAAGTGCTTTTATGCACCGAGATGTAAAGTTGAGGGGAATATTGCTTTTATGCACTGAGGATGTAAAGTTGAGGGGAATATTGCTTTTATGCACTGAGGATGTAAAGTTGAGGGAAATATTGCTTTTATGCACTGAGGATGTAAAGTTGAGGGGAATATTGCTTTTATGCACTGAGGATGAAAAAATTGAACTCACTTCCTTTAGATAATGGAATTTGCATTATGCTGACTGCATAGCTGTATATATATTGGCTAAAAATTTTGCATGACTATATAAAAATACTGTACACTTCTAAATTTGGTAATAACTTATTAACAAATCGTATACTTTTGAGGAAAACAACTTTTGAAGAATCTCTATTATGTTTAAATGGAAAATATTTACCGCATGTGATTGTCACCGAGAATGGACTAATTTGACATGGGTAGTGTCACCTTTTACCTTTCAAAAGGTAATCCAGCATTAACCAAATGTATCTTGCTCATCGATTAAATATATCTGCCTGTTTGCCCTCAAAATAGAAAAATCCAGCACTAAGAATTTTTAACCAGTCTTCAAAAAACAAGGAAAATTCACATATACACAGAGATCTTTGAATGATTTTAATCGAAACAAAGTCATTTTTAAGTTACCGTATTCCTCGTATTGAGAAACCCCTTCAGGGTTCCAACTAGAAACCGTAATTTCCGTATTTGTTTCGTGCATTTTCTGTTATTGATTTGCTTTTCGTCAATTGCGCATGCCTGTGCATCTAAATTTCCGATTGTAAACAATTGAGTTATCATGTTTTTCATTTCATTTCAGTACAAACAACTGATCAGCATTATTTTTTATGTCTGTTTCAGTGTTTGTCAAAGATTTCGATAGTTGAAGCATTTTTACATTGATTTCATCGTGTACTTAAGAAAGATTGAGGAATTCCCTGGCGACCGCACGAAAACGGCATCAGACAACAGGTCGAAAAATCTCACCGTCGGTTAAAAAGCTCGTATAGAGCTTAGGTTAATTGTTAATTTGTGTTTACTGACGTTAAATAAAACTTTCCTTTTACCTTTTACCTTTACCTTTACCGTTACTAGAGCTTCAATTCGTTTTGGAACCCTGTTTTTGTCCTACTTAATTAGTGCTTCCTTTTCGAATTTTCTAAGCGCCCTGGGCGCTTAATACGAGGAATACGGCATGTATGATCATTCTTGATCTAGGTGCAAAATATAGAAAAATTAATGTTCAAATAAAGCAGAAATTGTAAAATTTCCATTATCTAAAGGAAGTGAATTTCTCCTTTTAGTAAGAAGTTATATGGTTTTTAGTGTGACTTTCCTACAGAAGGTTTTATTTAGCACATCATTAGGTCAGATATTAATGTTGTGCACATAATAAGACCATTTTTCACAAGGGCAATGCAGAAATTTATTGAACCTTGAGTTATCCTCTTCATGAAATGTGATGTTCTATACAATAAATCTTTTTCTGAAAATATTGCCATATCTTTTGTGGAAATATTAATTTTCATGGATGTACTAGTTCATACAACAAAATTTTGATTTCATACTTCAGAGAATTGAATAATTTCATAGAGGACCTTTAAGTATTGAGAAAGATTGATGTTTTAATTATCTGTAGGCTGTAGGCTTACAAATAAGGAGCAAAAAACTTTCAGAATTCATTTTAATATTAATCCTTTTATGGTATCACATATACACAGTGATGACATTTCTCACTTATCTCTATTCCATATCTGTCTGTGACACACTTTGTGTTTCATAACTTGTTAAAAAAAAAACATGAAACTACATTGGCAAATACTGTGAAAGTACAATTATTCCCGGGATTCCAATTTTCGTGGATTTCGTGGTTCGCTAAAACCACGAAATTAAGTTCACAGCGAAATGCATTTTTCCCTTAAGTTGTAATGCACAGAACATGAAACCATGAATTTAAGTACACATGAAATAGTGATATTTATAGTGGTGTTCCGATTATCGGAAAATGTCTCAAATCGGTCGGTTGACTATCCAGATGTGATTAATCGAATGAGATTTTCTTCAATCGATTGATAATCGGCTAACTAAAAGTACATGTGACCTTTAGGAAAAAANATTTAAGTACACATGAAATAGTGATATTTATGAAAACCAGGAAAATTGGTGTCCATGAATAATAGTACATCCACAGTAGTTACAATATATGTGAAAACCTTTAAAAATTTGTTCATAAAACTCTGGTTTAATTGTTATGAATGTGTGTAAGCTTTTCTTTTTTAAGTTTTCATGGTTATAATATTTTTTTCATCGTGTTGAGGTGAAAACTTTTTTTTACGTTCTTATGTACATGTAAGAATACATGCGATTGTTGAAGAATTTACACTATAAAACATTATTTTAATTGATACCAGTAGATATGGATGTATTCATGTTGTAAACTGTCAAGCACTTAAAACTAGGAATCATTCAGGTACTTCAGAATAAATGTTGCCTACAATGGTTCAGTGCTAGCGGAACACTGTAAGGGCCTATAACTCTTGTCTATAAGTCCAACCACAACAACCAGTTATCCAGACTTTGTATTGAAGACCATTAGCTATATTGACTCTTATTGAAGCTTCAGCTTAGTAAGAAAATAACAGTTCTCTGGGTATTTCTAACACAGGCTGTAATATTGACAAGATGTTTTGTTTGTTAGTTGCACCCTGATGACTTAGAGATCAAATTTCAGTTTGGTGGCAAATTAATGCTTTGATTTCTGTTTGGGATTCCTTGATCATTTTTGCCCTCAGTTTTATGAAATAACAGTTCTCTATGGTTTTTTGATACAGCCTGAAATATTGACTTTATATATTGATACACTTAGTTGACCTGATTACTTGGCCTACAGCTCATGTTTCATTTTGGTCATATAATTCTTTGTGTTTTGTTTGAGTTTCCTGAAACATTGGCAATCACAGGATATTTCTATCATTGTGATTACCTAGTTCGTCCCTTTCTCTTACAGTGTTTGGTCTATCAATGTCCCACTTCATCACAACAGATTTTTTAACAACATTTTTCTGTCTCAATATGCATCAATAGAAAACTTGACATTTTCAAATAATTTTATTATATCAGCCAAACAAAGTGATTGAAGTAATGACTGTCATTCTGCAAATGTCATGCAGTTATAAATTATGACATATTCAATATTTATTCACTTATTGAAATATTTTTAACGAGACCAGTCTAGAGCACTGTTGACTATTTAATGGAATCGGTTAAAGATGATTGATTTGTTTGTATGCAAATCTTGTCGTCTTATAAAACAGACAACTCTTAAAAAGACATTTAGCAGAGGCAGGATGCTTAAATAGTTAACCTTTAAGAAAGGAAAAGATTTAGTTAAATCATTTAAAGTATTTCAAGCGATCTAGATCTTAATTACAATGAAATTTTTACCCACAAGTCTCTCATGATACATTCCTCCTTGTTTGTAGTTGACTCAACGATACAATTTATATAGAAATATATCATGTTGTTGAGTGGTATTTGCCAAAAAATACCGACTGAGAGGCTGGACATATTTCCCGAGCCGTGAACGATGCTATTTTTAGAACGTGGTATTTTTGTAAAAATACAACTCTGTGATAGCAAATACCACGGCAATGGTGAAAAATAGGGGAAAATCATGACATTTGTCAAAATATTCAATACTTGTCAACCAATCAAAAGCCAGCATTATTATATAAGGTGGAATTATAATATAAATCCAACTTTAGCACCCGTGTAGAGGTGAACACTTAAAAAATCTTATGACAAAATCTATGAATAAAAAGTACAAATGTTTTTTTTTAGCATGAGCCATGCAATAATTTCGAAAAGTTAAATAGATGTATATCTTTTATTTTCAGGGACATACCAGTAGTTTTGCTATTGCCTTGGAAACAAAAAAGCCAATCACTTTAGAAGATATTCCTGTTGTAAGTACCGGTACAGCTTTTTTGTAGTCAAATGTATTGTTTATAAAATCATCCAATTAGCAATTGTTGTGTCGCCTGCGTTCACACAATGGCAACATATAGGGATCACTATGTGTTGTCGTCACAGTTTTCTCAGGAACCACATATCACAGCCTTCTGAAATTTATCATGGAGTATCATTATGGGGACCTATACTGTATAATAGAGTTATGGTTCTCTTGCATGCCCACTTCCTGCTTGACGGAACTTAGAATATTTTTCGAGTCTTGAAAATTTCTGTCATGTTTTTCACAGGAACCACATATTCCTGCCTTCTGCAATTTGGCTTGGAGTATCAGTATGGAAACCTTTACTGTGTGAGAGGGTCTAGGATATCTTGCATGCTTATTTCCTGTTTGACGGAACTTAGAATATCTTTTTGCGTTATTACGCAGGCGACACATGTCTTTGCTGGAAGACTTACTACTAAATTTTCTATAAAATATAGAGTCTTCCATCAAACATCAAATTTTTGTGATGACCATACTGTGATAGTTGAGTATATCTCATTAAAATATATGTATATTTTAGTCAAGTTAGCTGTGTTCTTAAAATACATCTATGATGTACTAGGGTATAATACAGTTTCCCAACCATCTGTTCTCCTCTCAGAGTCTTTGCTGTTCACTGACTTAATTTCTTTCCTGTCACTGACTCAATTTCTCTACTGTTCCATGACCCACTGACTTTGCTGTTCCCTGACTCACTGCCTTTGCTGTTCCCTGACTTATCGTCTCTGATGTTTCATGATACACTTTCTTTTCTGTTACTTGACTCACTGTCTTTTTTTAATGACTCATTCTTTTCCTGTTTCCTGACTCAATGTCTTTGCTGTTTACTGATTCAATGTCTGTGCTGTTCCCTGACTCACTGTCTTTGGTTTTTCCTGACTTAATGCATTGGCTGTTCACTGACTCACTTTTTTTGCTGTTTGCTGACTCACTGTGTTTGCTGTTCCATGACTCATCGTCTTTGCTGTTCACTGACTCATTGTCTTTGCTTTTCTCTGACTCACTATCTTTGCTGTTCCCTGACTCACAGTCTTTGTTGTTCCATGACTCATTCTTTTGCTGTTCCCTGAATCGCTGTCTTTATTGTTCCCTGGCTCAGTGTGTTTGCTGTTCCTTTTCTCACTGTCTTTGCTATTCCCTGACTTAATGTATTTGCTGTTCTCTGACTCAATGTCTTTGCTGTTCACTGACTCATTGTCTTTGCTAATCCCTGACTTGATGTCTTTGCTAATCCCTCACTCAATGTCTTTGCTGTTCTCTGACTTAATGTCTTTGCTGTTCCCTGACTCAATTTCTTTGCTGTTCCCTGACTTAACATATTTGCTGTTCACAGATTCATTGTCTTTGCTTCTCCCCGACTCACTGACTTCGCTATTCCCTGATTCACTGTGAATGCTTTTCCCTGGCTCACCTTCTTTGCTGTCTCCTGACTCAATATCCTTGCTGTTCCCTGACTCACTGTCTTTGCTGTTCCCTGACTTAATGTCTTTGTTTTTCACCAACTCACTGTCTTTCCTGTTCACTGATCCAGTGTCATTGCTGTTCCCTGACTCTGTTCACTGTTTCATTGTCTTTGTTGTTCACCAACTCACTGTCTTTCCTTTTCACTGATTCAGTGTCATTGCTGTTCCCTGACTCTTTGTCTCTGCTGTTCCCTGACTTGGGGTAGTTGCTGTTCCCTGACTCAGTGTCTCAGCTGTTTCCTATCTCAGTGTCTTTGCTTTTGCCGTACTCATTGTCTTTGCTCTTCTCTGACTCACTGTCTTTGCTGTTGGCTGACTCATTGTCTTTACTGTACACCAACTCACAGTCTTTGCTTTTCACTGACTCAGTGTCATTGCTGCTTCCTGACTGTTCATCTTTGCTGTTCCCTGGCCCACTTACTTTGCTATGTGAGGGCTTGAAATCCGTAGCAAATTCTGTGTTCGCAAAAAATAGTGAATATCCCTGGAGAAAGAGTAGGATGACCATATGATTCCTTTCAACAATCGCTTTTCTCATGTGTAGTTGCCTTATCTGCCTTGTATTGGGCTCTGCTGTGGCGCTGAGGTAGACTAGGGAAAAATGACAGTTGTTCAATGACACACTTGACTTTGCTGTTTTCTGACACAGTGTTTAATTAATGTGTAAGCTTATTTTCATGTCAGTTAAAAGTATATTTTGTTATAAATCCATAACAATAACAGAATTTGCTGACAAGTTTCTGAATTCTAAATGTTGATTTTTGGAATAATATACAAATCATGGTCATCCTTTTCCTCTGTATCCATAGTTTTAGATTTATTTATGTCACCTACACAAACTGATCTGTAATGATTGTAGTAAACTGTCTGATCAAGTTTATTCCAATATATGTAGGATGTTAAGTAGCTTGTCTTGTATCAAGTATCTACTTCTTCCAACAATATATGAAAGACTTTCACATTACAATTCACATTTTACATCCTTTATTTGATCTTCAGCTTAATTCTTTCCGCAGAAGTAATTGAATTGAAAGGTCAGACAGTCACTGTTTAGAACTTAATTACAGATATTGCCAATTTTATAAACTGCAAGAAATGTAACACCATTTGCACTAAGAGGTTCTCTTTTACTGTCCTCAATTTGAAACGCATTATGTAAACAAGTTTTAGGTATTAGTATTCAAAGTTATATTTTAAACAAGAAATTTAATGTTACCAGTACAAGTAACTTGTGTAAGTCATGTTGTGACAAAATAAAAGTTAACTCAGATGTTTAAATATGAATTCTCCTTAAAATATTAGAGCTTGAAAAATATTACTTCAAATCGGTAAAATTCCAGTTTTAGCATTTCAAGCTTCAGGAAGCAAGGGTGAAGAAAAGTGTCCTAAATCTCAACATTGAATAAATATAAATATGCTTCTCCCATAAAATTTGTTGAAAACTAGGAAAATATATATAGAATAATGGAAGTTTTGTTTCAGATACAAAAAAAATTGTCAACATAATGGATGAGCCTACTTTGTGGGAGAGTCTATAATTGTAGACAATATTTGAAGTATCCTAAACAAAACTTCTATTAATCTTTTTATCGGTAATTAATGAAATCATTTGATACAACACATTTTGAAAATGAAAATCAGTATTGATGAAATCATGAAATTGACTTTTGATTAATAAAAGACTTTGTGCGATCCTTTACGATTTTTGTAGATGTATATTTCTTTGTTTACACTGATGCGCTAATTGACATGGCTTATGTTACTTTTGCCAATAATTTTTTTGTATTAGGGCAGTAGCAAATACCAAAAATATTTGCCTCAAGAGATCAAAAGAAACTCATACAGATTTCTGATAAAATACCATAAAAAACCTCTGGCAGAAGTTTATTCAGGGTCTAAAAAGTCATTTGCACATTAAATTCCTCAAAAGGGAGAAAGTGTTATATGGTACACAGGAATGCCATGCAGCCAAATCCATTGATTTTCAATTTGAACAAGTACCTGGCAAAAAGAACAAGATGATTGATCAGTGATTTGTACTGCCCATATAAATATAGTCTTGATAAATTTTCAAAATTTTATTTGTGCAAAGGACTACCAAGTTAAAAAAAATTTAGTAGTCATTCCTCAAATTAACTAGCCTCAGCTAAAGGATTTATATTTGTGTTGAACTTTGCTGCCACTTTGAAAAAGAAAGATGCATGGTAAATGTAAAATTAGCAACTTTTATGTCACGATCAGTTTGTGATATGATTTAATGTTTTCAGGACAAAAGACCTGGAATAGAAGAATTTATAGGATGTAAATTACAGTCCCTTTTATGTGTGCCAGTATCAAGTAGAGCCAATGAAAAACTTATAGCTTTAGCTTGCCTTGTAAATAAAAAAGACAAGGAAAGGTAAATAAGGTTTTAGTCAGTTAGTAACCATTATCAAAGTCCAGTGAAAATTGGTATTTCTGCTTGGATCATGAACGATTGTTATATAGGTTAAATAAAAACAAATAATAGAAAACACATACTGAAAATTACAACCACAGCATACATGTGATAGCTCCCAGATCCTGCGGGAGTCTCCCGTTTTTAAGACCTGAAATTTGTCTTCACGGATTTGGCTGTAAAACTCCCGTATTTCAGTTGTTGAAAATAATGTGAAAAGTAAACTGTTGTGTACCCTATAGTGCCTGTCAATCAGTTGCGCTTGGTTGATTTCTCATTGAATTTCAAGGTAATTAATGATATTTTGTTGTTTTAGATAATCACAGGTGTCATTTATAGCCTCCAGGAACATGGCCATGATTTAATTATCGTCATTTTGTTTTACGAGTCACCATGTTTACATAAGTCAAAGTGCCATGTGAAAGCCCAGTTAAGGAATTTATGACATGTAATACACATATATTAAACAATAAACTGATTGTTTAATGTTATAAGCCCTGGTAGTCACAATTTCAAGAAGTAAAACGGATAAACCAGGTCAAAACTTCGAATGGTTCAATTAGGCAATTGATGTCCAGAGTTATTTCCCCTTATAGTATGTAAAACATAGACCAAAAAAACTTTCCAGTGTTACCTTTACTTAAAATCATCTATCAATTCTTCAGAAATGAAAAGTTACATCACTTTTAAGAATTTTTATTGGATTTTATTATATATTGTTTAAATATTTGCAAATTTAAAAATATTAGTATACTCAATGAAATAATATTAAAAACATTTATATAAAATAATCCCAATGATTTTTCACTCCGAAACTTCTCTTAACAGAATTGTGATAAATAGATGTAATATGAATTAATTACTTTTCATCCCTGAGCTTGCTGATCTGGTTAATACAAAAGGGAAGGAGAAAGGGTTGAAACAATACATCTCTCTCCATTGAGAGCTGGTATTGCATTTGATAAGCAGTTGACTAATAACCATAGCGAATCATAAAAATATGGTTCATGTTCGATCTGTTTCATTTTATGTACTCATATAACACACTATTAGAACCATCGAAGAGTAAAAATCGGCCGCTAAAATTGACCTGAAAAAATCTCCCTCATTGACCTCCCAATCTCCTGGTTTTTGGAGGGAGATCTCCTGCATTGTTATCCTGACCTTATCACATGTATGCCACAGGTAACAGTCCACAAGTGAACTGCAGAAGAAAAAACTGAAAAGAAAGACAAAAGACAAACATAAACAAAAATTGGAACACTTATTTCACGCCTTTGAGGGAAACAGCAAAAACTATTGTCCCGAGGTGATGGAAATGACCTGTGAACTGTTGCCTGAGGCCATCATCGAGGGAAAATAGTTTTGCTATTTCCTGAAACGGGGCATGAAAAAACTGTTATGTTAACTTATACAAACAATAAAAACAAATCTTGCTACACGGGTAAGATTTGAATGGTGTCGCACTGTGCAATTCTTTTGCGCATGGAACAGTTCGTCCGGAAATCAGTAAACAGTTAACTGTTCAACCCGAAGTTAAAAATTTCATGAAAATAGTTTAAAATGTTATATATGAAAAAATGTTAGGGCTATTCCATTAAAATGGATGTGGGTAGGTAGGACTTCCAAAGTACCCCAACAACCAACAAACTGTTTTTAGATAATTTTACATAAAACTAATGGGAACATGCTAAGAATGACTTACGACCCATGTCCAATAATAGGATCTTGCATAAGGTCATATTAAAGATCGGGGTATCTTTCACAAGTGTAAGAAATTTCGTCTTTTCTCGAGTGGAGCGTAGCGGAACGAGAGGAAAAGACGTAGAATTTCTTACACGAGTGAAAGATATCCCGATCTTTAATTCTGATCTTATGCAAGTACCTATTTCTTCCGTAAAAAGCGAATAGAAACGTCTGGAAACCTTTACTGTTTGAACAACGTTGTCGCCATTTGAGTATTCTTTACATTGTGACGTCAGGTGTTTTATGACGTTAAGTCATGGTTACGATTGTTGTATCACAAAAATCAACACGTCTGATTGGTCATTTACCGATGTGAGATGAGGTCGCGTGCATCGATCTCACATGGGTCATCTCCCACTGTAAACCATCATTTACGGAAGAATTATAAATCTTCCCTTCCTACCCTCACATCCATTTTAATGGAATAGCCCTTACTACAGTATATGATGAAGATGTGCACCATGCATTTTGTTTTTCTTTTATTTTGTTTTTTATTTGATTATACACTGTTTTTGGACTTAGTTATTTTAGCTTATTTTTTAGCTTATTGGATTCTTGAGGATGCATCTCCATTATCCGCAACTCCTTCTGAAAGGCTTTGTATTTTTATACCCAACGCAAAGAAGTTGCGGAGGGTATGATGTTTTTGACCCGTCTGTCCGTCCGTCCGTCAGTCCATCCGTCCATCCGTCCATCAGTCCTGTTCTTGTCACTGCAACTCCTCTGTAACTGCTTGACGGATTGCTTTCATATTTGGTAGGATTGTTGGTCATGATGTGTAGATGTGCATACTATACCGCCATATTGATTGGATAATTTTTGTGGGAGTTATGGGACTTAGACCATTTTCAGTTAAAATACCAAAGTCATCTTGTCACTGCAACTCCTGAAACCCCTCAATAGATTGCTTTCATATTTGGAAAGATTGTTGGTCATGATGCGTT
>MJUU01020659.1:142235-154493 GCA_002080025.1 Modiolus philippinarum
CAACGGTCGATAAAATTTTTTGGGTAGCAGCAATTTTAGCAGATCGGTCGTGGGAGGGGAAACAAACATTTTTTTTTAATTTTTGGCCTCATTGACATTATTATACCCCGCTCCGGAGGAGGAGGGGGTATACTGTTTTACCTGTGTCCGTCATTCCGTTATTCCGTCATTCCGTAATTCCGTCCGTCACAACTTTCGTTAAGCTTTTCTCTGCAATGGTAAATGATACAAACTTGAAATTTTGTCAGAAGCTTTGTGTAGTCATGCCATATTGTGGGATGCATTTTCAGACCTGTCAGATTGCTACTTCCTGTTTACTGACTTAGTCAATTTTTCATTATTCTGTGTGTCTGTCACAACTTTCGTAAAGCTTTTCTCTGCAATGGTAAATGATACAAACTTGAAATTTTGTGAGAGGCTTTGTGTAGTCATGCCATATTGTGGGATGCATTTTCAGACCTGTCAGAATGCTACTTCCTGTTTACTGACTTAGTTTAATTTTCATCATCCAGTCCGTCCCTCACAACTTTCATAATTTTCATCATCCCGTCTGTCCCTCATACAGCTTTTCTCTGCATCCCGTCTGTCCCTCATACAGCTTTTCTCTGCATTGACAAACTGCTCATACAGCTTTTCTCTGCATTGACAAAGTGACAAACTTGAACTTTTGTCAGAAGCTTTGTGTAGGCATGCCATATTGTGGGACACATTTTAAGACTTGTGGGTACTACATTTTGTTTACTAACTTTGTCAGGTTATTCATGTTATTAGAGACTGGAAGATGAGAGCGGGGGTATTACTAGTGAGCATTTGCTCACAGATCCCTTGTTGCCTATGCTAACTTTGGCCCAAAAGAGCCTCTAGTTTATCATTTCATGAATTACCAATTAAAGCAATATAAGACATTTTGTTTTTAATACAGACTTTATCACTGCGTAACGCATCAAGCTCTCCCTAACAGGCTCACTTAATACTGGCCGTGATAAAGTCCTTATCAAAAACAAAATGTCCTCTTTTCCATATGGAAAGGAATCTCCAAAACTCAATTAAGATAAGTTTTAACTAGTGCTTCATCATTCCAAAATGAGTGAAACTCAAGCAAGTTAGCTGAAACAATATTCATATTACACATTCAAGTGTAAACTACTGCCTTTGTATTGAAATGGAAGGAACTCAACTAAGATGAGGCTTAGTCTATAAATCTACAAATCAAAGTCTTAACTAATATTATTCAATATGCCAGAGTGAAACATTTGCAGACATTCAGAAGTTTGTCAGATGGTCTGAGAAGACATTTCATGCCCCCACACGAAAGTGGAAGGGGTATATAGATTTATCCTTATCTGTACATCTGTACTTCTGTCCCCACAATATTAAGGGAATAAAGATAATCTTTAAGAAGACAGATTTCTGAAAAAATTTAATTTGTTCTATTATAATTGTAATTAATTATAATCATTGTGTTCCTTTTTAATGAGGTTTGGGTTTGTATTTTCAGGCCATGCTGCAAGTAGCAAGAAATCTCTTTACACATTTAGGTGAGTTTACAATGGTTTACGGTAAGGGTTTAGATAATTTTCCATTTATAAGATGTGGACTTTTTGAGGTTAACCTATTTGGAGGGATCGGTTTTAGAAGAGGCCATTGTAGACCCTATGTGCCTGGAAAATATTACCATTCTGTTAACAACTCTGCCAAACTAGAAAGTTATAGAGTACATTCTGAAATTGAAAAGCAGGAGAAAATTGCTAACAAGTTGTTTGGATTAGAAAGTACCCAAAAGACTTCCCAAGACAAAAATGTCCGACATCACCAGCCAAAAGTTAAATCGCCTGATAAAAAGAAAGATAAAAGTCCAGAGAAGCAGTACGGACATCCTTACGTTAAGGAGAGACGGTCATTAGATAGTGATTATCATGATTTCTCTGCAGTGTTAGAATCTCCAGTGGTTAATAAACCAGACCTTGTATTGGAAACTGAAGGGGCTTGTCAAGATAAAGTAATCTCACTGTTAGAACAGGAGTTAGAAAATGATATGGAAAGCTTGAATTTGTCAGACTTTGATGTGGACGGAAAAGAGAAAGAAATGCATTCATTAGCTGTAGATGTAGATGAAGATAAGGAATCGTATTATAGTGACACTGGTGAACTTCCTCCATTTACCCCAACTTATGAGAGGACTATAAGGCATTATTTCTCATCACCCTATGAAGATGGGTCTGAAGAAACAAATGAAAATATGTCATTTGAAACTGCTAAAAGTACAACACAATCCATCATGCATTCAGCTGATGAGGAGACTGAAACAGAGGAATCTGTAGTTAATGAACATCAGAATTATTATGATTCATGGAAGGACTATGAAATTAAGCTTAATTCAAGTTGCTCTGACACGGTACTCTTGGACAGCAATCCTCATGACGATACTTTAAAACATATCCACTTATCTGACAATGAATTTCAACAACCAGATGCTAGGTTGTCAAACAGTGAACCATCACTAGGTAACATTAGTGATCCATCCATTGTCCAACCTGATGTCACAGACAGTAAGCCTGAATTCAATGATGCATTTATCAGAGGAAGTTCTGTGTCCACATTAGTTGGCAGTTCTCACTCGGGTAGCACACCTGATGAACAGATGAGTGCTGATCAGATTTTTGAAACGTATGTATCGGATACCAGTCTCAAAGAACGGTCAAAATCTTTAGTTGTAATAGAAGATGTAGATAGAAATGAAAGACTAACAATGTCCATGCAGTTATTAAAATCTGATTCAGGCATGTTCAGTGAACTGTCCCTACCCCAGATATCACAAGCCATACAATTTTCTCCAAGTATTGAGTTTATCAGAAGTATTGCAGTCCCAACTACAGAAAATGTCCCATTTGAAACAAGTAGGTCTAATGTTCCATGTTCAGTATTGAAATTTTTTATTTCTTTTTATTATTAATTTCGTTTTATTGTTAAAGTTTTGCTTTGGTTTGATATTTTTTAAGTTAATGAGCTTTAGCCCTTGCTTGGCATCTCTCGTTGACAATTGCTTATTTCCTTCAGAAACAAACCTTGACCCAATGAACAAATTTTGAAGAAATAATGACCAGAATATAAGTATAAAAGTTTTGTGATTAAAATGCTGATAAAAATTCAATACGGCTGTCAGGGCAAATAAAGTTTTTAGATTGGCCTATCTTTAACCATATTCTCAGAAACTGTTTCATTAGGTGAAGTAATTTATACTAGGAATTATAATTAGAAGGTACTCAACCAAGTTTGTTATTTAGGGCTTATCAAAAATTCAAGATGGCCAGCATGATGAAAAGCATGAATACAGCTGCATCTTGAGAGCCATTTCATACATAAAAAATGGTGACATTATTGTTCTTCCCCAAATATAATATTTGAGTGTGGATCATAAATCCTTTATGACTTACACTGCAAATCATTGTTTACCTATGGCAAAAACCTGTGAAGTTCTTAATCTTCAAAAACACCTTTATGTATTGGTACTAATAAAGCATTTTAACAGGATCATCCTCTATCAAATGTAAGATTTGAGTACAGATCATAAATCAAAGATGGCTGCCATCACAGATCTTAGTTTTACATTTGCCCCTATAGAAAAATAGTGTAAATTGCTACATATTTTTCCACACCTGTTTTATAGATCAAGTATTATTCATTGTTACATGACGATTTTCTCCTAAAGATATCATTTAAGTAAAGATCTTTTATTCAACATTGCCATAGCTCAAGGTCTTATTTAATCAGATGAAACCTGGAAATTGCAAAATTTTAAAACCATTTTATACACTAGGTTTATATGAATTAGGCTTGATTGGTCCTTAACTTGATAAGCTGAATACAAATCATGAACCCAAGATGACTGCCACAGCAGATCTTAGCCCACCAATGGAACATATAGGAAAAGTTATGTTTTACAAATGTTTTACAAATGTTCATGCACTTTGATGTTAAGGCCATATAAATATGCCCCCACCACTAGGCGGTCGGGGGCATTAAGGTTTACCCTGATCTGTACGTCCGTCCGTCCATACATATGATAACTTGAGTATACTACATAGGATCAAAACGAAACTTGGTTACATGCTTGCTGATCACCCAAGACAAAACCCTATCGATTTCCGGGTTGGTACCCCCAGGGTCAAGGTCACAGTTGCTAAAAATAGACTAAAATTTCAATAAAATTTAGGTTTCCGGATGAAAACTTGAGTATACTACGTTGGATCAAAACCAAACTTGGTCACATGCTTACTTTTCACCAAAGACAGAACCCTATCGATTTCCGGGGTGACAGAACCCTATCGATTTCCGGGTTGGTACCCCAAGGTCAAGGTCACAGTTGCTAAAAATAGACTAAAATTTCAATAAAACTTAGGTTTCCGGATGATAACTTGAGTATACTACATAGGATCAAAACCAAACTTGGTCACATGCTTACTTATCACCTAAGACATAACCCTATTGATTTCCAGGTCGGTACCCCTAATGTCAAGGTCACAATTGCTAAAAATAGACGAACATTTCAATAAAATTTTGGTTTCCGGGTGATAACTTGAGTATACTACATAGGATCAAAACCAAACTTGGTCACATGCTTACTTATCACCCAAGACAGAACCCTATCGATTTCCGGGTTGGTACTGCCAAGGTCAAGGTCACATTTGCTAAAAATTGACTAAAATTTCAATAAAATTTTGTTTTCCGGATGATAACTTGAGTATTCTACATGGGGTCAAAACCAAACTTGGTCATGTGCTTGCTTATCACCCAATACAGAAGCCTATGGATTTCCGGGATGGTACCGCCAAGGTCAAGGTCACAGCTGCTAAAAATAGACTAAAATTTCAATAAAATTTTAGTTTCCGGATGATTACTTGTGTATCGTGCATCTGATCAAAACCAAACTTCATCACTTGCTTACATATTACAAAAGACATAATCCCATAGATTTTAGGGTTGATACCCCCAAGGTCAAGGTCACAGTTGCTAAAAATAGATTAGTATTACATATAAGACTGTTTCTCAGATTATTTGTTGGAACTACACATTATATCAAAACCAAACCAGTTCCAGTGGCTATTGATCACAGGAGAAAGATCCTTTTTTATAATTAGTTGATATATATATTGTACATAGTTATGCCTTAAATAATTTAAGGGTTTCGATTGCAAAGGAGGCGGGGGCATCCATGTCCCATGGACACATTCTTCCATTTTTTGTATTAGATTCTCATCCTGCTTCAGTAAAAGTATAAAGAGGATGTCAAAATTTGTATTTTAAAAATTTGTGATCCATTTTAAATATTTACAAGAATTATTGATTGAATTAATACAAAAAATGGAAGTTTGTTTTAAAAACAAGAGAGATTGAGATATGAGAATGTGAACATCTAATTTATTTGGCCTTACATTAATTAGTGTTATTTAGTGTTATTTTTTTTTACAGTTTCTAATGCTTGTTAAAGCTTTTTGTCATAATGCAAAATGCTGTTTCATTAAATGTATATAGCTCACAGAGAAAGCACTTTTAAATCAGTTCGACGGGTCGCTGGCAAAAGTCCTTTTGTGAATAGATATGCCTACAGAATTCCAAAATTGCTTCTATGGGTGGCTGTACAGTTTTTAAAGTGCCTTCCCATGTACCATGTATCTTTAAATGGAACAGCCTTGTCTTGTTTAGATAATATGAATGAAAAATGAAGATTTTTGCACATTTTGTTCAAGGAAAATGAATTTGTAAAATATAATGAACAAAAACTTATAATAAAAATGAACATTTACTCCACATGAAATTAATATTTCTTTTTAAATGTTGTAAAATATTTTGCTGTAGAATCAACTATGAAATTTGAGGAAGGTAATGATTTGGATTCACTGTTCAATTTTAAGTTTTTGAATGCCTTATATACATCAGATAATTTATAAACAGAACAGTTTATATAAAATATTCACGCATATTCCTTTTTTTCAGATGATTTAACTAAACTTCTCCGAGAGATTATGCAAGAAGCCAGAAATTTGACACAGGCAGAAAGGTATTAATCAAATTAAATGTGTCTGAGATTAAATGTTTTATAACCAATTGATTGAACAGTTGCCTTTGAAATTATTTAAATGAAGAGTCTTCAAATAGGAGTCGTTTGAAAATATTTTCAAAATTTTAGAAGGAAAAAAGATTTTTTTAATCGAAACTTGGTTAAATGAGAATATAGTTTTTGAATCAGGACTTAGCCAAATGAGAATATTGTTCTCCAATGAAATTTGTTTAAATTCTTAAAGATATAAAATGCAAGGAAACAAACATAGAATTGTAATCAACACTCATTGGTCCAAAGGTAGCATGCACATATAATCACTGGATGATAATCAAAGCCAAGTAGATAGAGACAAAAATTGAATTCACATTCTGTTTCTTGAATATTATCATAAATGTTGCTGTGGCATCATGGAATGGTACTTCCGTCATATTTTTGGGGTTTCTAGATGACCAGTTTATATTATAAAAATGTAACATTATTCCTCAACACAAAAGATAAGTTTGTAGATTATACATGTAATTTGAGTCAGAAGTATGGGCATGTATTAGACAATATTTGTCTCGCCTGCGACGAAAGTCGCTGAAAGCGAGACATAGGTATAGCAATCCGGTGGCGACGGCGTTAACTTTTTTCTAAAACCTTCATAACTTTTCAAGGGTAATACATACAAACATCATCTTTGGTCCACAGCACCACCAAGTGATGACCTTTCCAGCAGCATATATTTTGGATGACCTTGACCTTGTTTTCATGGTTCAATAAGCACATAAACATTGCGACATAGTTTCACATTCAAGTCCTTTTCTCAGGAACTATAATACCTAGACTTGTCATATTTGGTCTATAGTGAGAATATATGGGTACACGGCAGTCTGACACCTGTCGAGTTGCCTTGANTGTATTTGTTGACTAATGAGTACTCTCTGTATATATTTTTGTAGATGCTCAGTTTTCTTGATTGACCAAGAAACAGATGAACTTGTAGCTAAAGTGTTTGATGGTATACTTGCAAATGACAACGAGGTATAGTTGTTTAGAAAGTTGAAGTGTAAATGTCAAAGTCAGGACAGTAAAATTTCAATTCAAAATTGTTGTCGTAGATTATCTCAAGTAAGCCAACTAGAATAAACATGTGCAATAAACAGTCTTAACCTTTACTCAAGTAAGCCAACTAGAATTAACAAGTGCAATAAACAACCTAACCCTTTACTTAAGTAAGCCAGCTAGAATAAACACGTACAATAAACAGTATATTCTTTACTCAAGTAAGCCAACTAGAATAAACAAGTGCAATAATCAGTCTTAACCTTTACTCAAGTAAGCCAACTAGAATTAACAAGTGCCATAAACAACCTAATCCTTTACTTAAGTAAGCCAGCTAGAATAAACACGTGCAATAAGCAGTTTATTCCTTTACTCAAGTAAGCCAGCTAGAATAAACAAGTGCAATTAACAGTTTAATCCTTTACTCAAGTGAGCCAACAAGAATAAACAAGTGCAATAAACAGTCCAATCCTTTACTGAAGTAAGCCAGCTAGAATAAACAAGTGCAATAAACAGTCTAATCCTTTACTCAAGTAAGCCAGCTAGAATATACAAGTGCAATAAACAGTCCAATCCTTTACTCAAGTAAGCCAGCTAGAATAAACAAGTGCAATAAACAGTCCAATCCTTTACTCAAGTAAGCCAGCTAGAATAAACAAGTGCAATAGTCAGTCCAATCCTTTACTCAAGTAAGCCAGCTAGAATAAACAAGTGCAATAAACAGTCCAATCCTTTACTCAAGTAAGCCAGCTAGAATAAACAAGTGCAATAAACAGTCCAATCCTGTACTCAAGTAAGCCAGCTAGAATAAACAAGTGCAATAAACAGTTGAATCCTTTACACAAGTTAGCAAACTAGAATAAACAAGTGCAATGGGAATCTAATCTTTGGTATAGTTCATGCTTTATATTGTTATTTATTTCATTTCACTGTTATTGCAAACAATTATATTGGTTCAAACATCATCACATGGAGCCATGATTAATTATATGTTTGTTTGTTCTTCTCTAATCCATCATTTTATGTAGGTATGCAAGTATAAACGAAAATATTTTATTTTTTTTATATGGTTTTGTTAAAAAAAAAGCTTTGCCCCAAAAAATTTTAAAAAGAGATATACAGTTGAACTTGGATGGCTTGAACACCCAAGGGAATGTTGAAGACAATTTGAAGTTGGAGGGGTGTTAGAGGTATTGAGGTCGACCTGTGTTTAAACTTGAACAAAGTGACCAGAAAATGGGTTTGAGACATCCATGGTGTTGGAGCTTTTGCAGTTCCAGCCATTAAAGTTGTACTGTATTTTTCCAGATAAGGCAATGAAATGCAAAAATTTTTGTGGTTGCATTACAAAGGAATGTTCATAACTGTTTTGATTACTGTTTGTTTCTTTTCAGGTTCAAAATGAAATTAGAATGCCAATAACTCAGGGAATAGCAGGACATGTGGCTACTACTGGTAAAAATTTATATTCTACTAATGACATTTTATGATAGTCTGTTTATCTTTTCTTTCAAAATCTGCATATTCATATTGTTAACCAGCATAATCATTTGACCACATTTTTTAAGCAAATTAGAACTTGGTCACCTTATGCTTGATAAAACATATAGAAACATTAAACACACTGTTTTAAAAGGGTTCTTTAAGTCTCGTTGCATGGCACTGAGAATTCTTAATAAAGTTGCAATTTAAAAACATTTACCGCCAAAATATGACTTGTGAAAATTTTGAAGTTCTAACAAATTTTTGTTAGAAATGTCATGTTTTTATTAGCTCACCTGGCCAAAGGCCATGTGAGCATTTGCCATCACTTGGCGTCCGTCGTCCATCGTCAACGTCGTCCGTAAACTTTTCACATTTTGGCTATCTCCTCTGAAACCACTGGACCAATTTCAACCAAACTTTTCAGGAATGATGTATGGAAGGTCCTTTACTTAGTTTGCCGAAATTTTTCTGATCTGCCAAAAAACATGGCCGCCAGCGCTGAACATAGATTTAACATTGGACCCTATGGGAAAAAGCATATATTTGCTGTCTCCTCTGAAGCTACTAAAGCAAATTGAACCAAACTTTACAGGAATGATGTATGGAAGGTCCTATACTTAGTTGACGAAATTTTTTTGATCCATGAAAAAACATGGCCGCCAGCACAGAACATAGTTTAACATGGGACCCTATGAGAAAAGCAAATATTTGCTATCTCCTCTGAAGTAACTGAAGCAAATGGAATCAAACTTTACAGGAATGATGTATGGAAGGTCCTTTACTTAGTTTGCCCAAATTTTTTCGATCCGTGAAAAAACATGGCCCCCAGCGCAGAACATAGTTTAACATGGGACCCTATGGGAAAAGCAAATATTTGCTATCTCCTCTGAAGTTAGTGAAGCAAATTGAACCAAACTTTACAGGAATGATGTATGGAAGGTCTTTTACTTAGTTTGACGAAATTTTTTCGATCCTTGAAAAAACATGGCCGCCAGCGCAGAACATAGTTTAACATGGGACCCTATGGGAAAAGCAAATATTTGCTATCTGATATGAAGTTACTGAAGCAACTTGAACCAAACTTTACAGGAATGATGTATGGAAGGTCCTATAATTAGTTGACGAAATTTTTTTGATCCATGAAAAAACATGGCCGCCAGCACAGAACATAGTTTAACATGGGACCCTATGAGAAAAGCAAATATTTGCTATCTCCTCTGAAGTTAGTGAAGCAAATTGAACCAAACTTTACAGGAATGATGTATGGAAGGTCTTTTACTTAGATCGATGAAATTTTTTCGATCCGTGAAAAAACATGGCCGCCAGCGCAGAACATAGTTTAACATGGGACCCTATGGAAAAAGCAAATATTTGCTATCTGATATGAAGTTACTGAAGCAAAAGGAACAAAACTTTACAGGAATGATGTATGGAAGGTCCTTTACTTAGTTTGCAGAAATTTTTTCAATCCGTGAAAAAACATGGCCGCCAGCGCAGAACATAGTTTAACATGGGACCCTATGGGAAAAGCATATATTTGCTATCTCCTCTGAAGCTACTGAAGCAACTTGAACCAAACTTTACAGGAATGCTGTATGGAAGGTCCTTTACTTAGTTTGCCGAAATTTTTTCGATCTGTAAAAAAAACATGGTCGCCAGAACATAGTTTAACATGGGACCCTATGGGAAAGCAAATATTTGCTATATCCTCTGAAGTAACTGAAGCAAATGGAACCAAACTTTACAGGAATTATGTATGGAAGGTCTTTTACTTAGTTTGCTGAAATTTTTTTAGATCTGTGAGAAAACATGGCCGCCAGCATATCTGAAATGTATAGAAGGTCCTTTGCAAAAATTATTCATTTGAATATGATCAGACAAAAAACATGGGTGCTAATGAAGAACATAGCTAAACATTTGACCCCATTGGTAAGGAAACATTTTTTTTTAGTCATGTATGGCGTAGAAGCATTTTGCTAGGTGAGCGATACAGGCTCAGTCTCTGAGCCTTTAGTTTAAAATGCAACTTTCGGGAACAATTTATACACATGTACCTGGAAGTTTCAAAATTGAACGAGACTTACTGACCCCATACCAGATATATTTATGTTGGCATGTACAAGTAGTACACAGGCACTTGATTCTACGGATAGATAGGTCATACATATGTAGGTTATTTTGTGCTTCATCCTTGTTGCTTTTGATATCTTTTAGTTGGCAAGAATACTTGTGAAAAAAATTTTCTGTGAATTGATTTCAGTAATTTCATGTCCTGCACTGGTATGTTGGTGTGCAGACATGAAAAAGAATTCACATATATATTTATGTTTTATATATGTATGGGATGCACAGTATAGATAGATTAAGGGTGTACTTACAAATTGTATGAATTTCACTAAGTCAAGCATGTTTCTCTGATACCAACAGAAGAATATTGATATTCAGGTGTAAGGAGAATTCTCAGGTAAAACATGTGTTTGGTTTAAATTCAATTATGATTAAATACATGTAAATCTATGTGTTGTTACAGGTAATCTACTTAACATAAAAGATGCTTATGCACATCCTATGTTCTACAGAGGTATCGATGATTCTACTGGATTTCGTACAAGGTAAAAATGTATATAACATGACTGTAATAATATTGAATGATTTACAAACTTTGATTTTGATTAACTTCCTTCCTTAACATCATAAAAAAAAAGATTAAAAAAAAAATTTTTTTAAAATAATGAAAAGTATACAACAGAAACAAATTGCAATTGTAAGAATCCCCCCTCCCCTATGTTTTTAGCTCACCTGGCCTAAAAGGCCATGTGAGCTATTGCCATCACTTGGCGTCTGTCGGCGTCCGTCGTCCGTCCGTCGTAAACTTTTTCAAAAATCTTCTCCTGTGAAACCACTAGGCCAATTTTAACCAAACTTTGCCTGAATCATCACCAGGGTATCTAAATTCAAAATTGTGTTCGATTAGTCCAAGGACCAAACAACATGGCTGCCGTTACTAAAAATAGCACATAGGGTAAATTGCTGTTTTTGGCAAATAACTCAAAACCCATTACAGATATCAAAAATCTGACATGGAGTAAAAGTGATCAGCATGACAAGAGCTACCAGCCCTGCAATTTTGAAGAAAATCCAAAAACCCGTCTTAGAGTTATTGCCCTTTTTCCATGAAAATTTCAAAATTTTGATATTCTTTATTTTTTATCGCAAAAACTATAACAGATAGGTCAACTTTAAATTGCAAAAATGTTCAGCATATCCAGATCTACCCACCTTGAAATTTTGAAGAAAATCTGACTACCCATATAGGAGTTTTTGCCCTTTATTGGTCAAATTTAAGAAATTTGATACTTTTTGTCATCAATTTAAAAAATCTTCTCCTCAGAAGCCACTGGGCCAATTGTTACCAAACTTGACCTGAATCATCACCAGGGTAAACAGTTTCAGAATTGTGTTCGATAAGTCCAAAAACCAAGCAACATGGCTGCTGTTACTAAAAATAGAACAAAGGGGTAAATTGCATTTTTTGCAAATAAGTCGAAAACCGTTACAGATATCAAAAATCTGATTGGTAGTGAAAATAATCAGCATGTTAAGATCTACCCACCCTGCAATTTTAAAGAAAATCCAAAAACTAGTGTTGGAGTTATTGCCCTTTTTCC
>MJUU01020659.1:154773-164920 GCA_002080025.1 Modiolus philippinarum
TTGACCGCCATTTTCAAAGTGGCCACCAAAAAAAAGGCGGGAAAATTCAACATTGTCCAATTTCAATGGACTTTGGTTTCCAAATAGGTTTTGATGTTGCAAATTCAAACCAATGTAAAAAGTTGTTCGTTGACCGCCATTGTCAAAATGGCTTCCACAAAAAGGCGGGAAAATTCAACATTGTCCGATTTCAATGAAATTTGATTTCCAAGTGGATATTGATGTTGCGACTTCAAAACAGAAACTGAAAATTGTTTGTTGACCGCCATTTTCAAAATGGCCACCAAAAAAGGCGGGAAATTTAACATTGTCCAATTTCAATGGAATTTTGTTTCCAAATGGGTATTGATGTCGCAAATTCAAACCAATGTTAAAAATTGTTCGTTCACTGCCATTTCAAAATGGCCACCACAAAAGGCGGGAAAATTCAACATTGTCCGATTTCAATGAAATTTGGTTTCCAAGTGGATATTGATGTTGCACCTTCAAAAGTCGTGTTGAAAATTGTTTGTTGACCGCCATTTTCAAAATGGATGCCAAAAAGGCGGGAAAATTCAACATTTTCCTATTTCAATGAAATTTGGTTTCCAAATAAATATTGATGTGGTAACTTAAAAATATGGTTTTAAAATTGTTGTTGACTGCCATTTACAAAATTATGTCTCAACTTCAAAACTGGTGTTGAAAGTGGTCATAAGCAAGTACATTTTTGTCAAAAAAATGCAACAAACAAATGAAGTTAAACAAGATCAGACTTTAAATACAGTTCAATATATTGATGGTGTTTGAGCTAACAAAGTTTGAGAGAAAAATGTTCAACTGGATAACTTAAAATGTTCGCTTCATTGTGGCAACTGAAAGCCAGGTGAGCGATACAGGCTTCTGGGAGCCTCTTGTTATTTTTCTGCTCACTGATCTTAAGGATCAATGTCAGCTATCGCTATTGTTTTGTTTTGTTCAGTCATCCTTCCATAAGTTGCCCATTTACTTTTCATATTTTCATAATCCCCTCTGAAACTACTGGTGCAAACTCATCCAAATCTTACTGGAAGGAAGAATGGAAGGTGCTTTACAAAAAATTCCCATTTTGTTCCAATAGCCACCAGTGCTGAACATAGTTTACATTGGACCCTATGGTAATATTATCATTTTCATAATCTGCTCAAAAACTATTGAAGCAAATTTTACTAAACTGTGTTGGAATTATGTATGTTAGGTCCTTTACTAAGGTTTTCTATTTCTGTTGGAACTCTCAAAAAGCATGTTTTCCAACTAGGAACATAGTTTAGCATTGAACCCTACGTGATAACTATATTTTGATCATCTGCTCTGAAACTATTGAAGCTAATTTTAAGCATGCATGGTTTTTCTCCTATTTAAATAGGAATTCCTATTTTTTTATACAGAAAATAAATTCAAAAGTTGTTCAGTTTTGTAGAACCAGCAGGAATGATTTTTTCACAGGGCTTATCCCCCATTTCATATTTTTTAGGAAGTATTTCCTGTTATTTTAAATTTGTACAAAATCATGTGTGTTTAAACGAAAGTGTATTGAAATGATGCATGAAAGCCCCTTACAAAGATTAATCATGTAAATTGAATCTGACTAAAAAACTAAGCTAACAATTTTCAATTTTTAAAATACAAAGCTCTTGGAATGATATTAATATTGAAAATTTCACTGTGGAGGGTTGAAAAATGTTGTATCTTACAAAATACAGTTCTCTAATGATTTAAGCTGATATTAATTTGCAAATCATGCCCCCTTTTCTTTTGATCGGAAATATGCATTTGAAAGTGTTCTTTTGTTCTTTAGCATGAGGTCAATGGGTATGGTTGCCTTTATTTCATGCCATAATAAAGGAAAAGTTTTTTTGAATTCCATACGATCATTGACGGAGAACATACTTCCCTCCAGAGAGAAATATAGTATCTATCTCGAGGGAAGCTGATCTTGAACCTGAAGGTGAAGATATCATGTACCTCGAGAGGCTTGCAGAGGGATGGACAATAGATATCTTTGCCTGAGAGTTTGAGATCAGCCTATATTGCTTTTTCGCGAGAGTTTAATCCATGTTTTCACCTAAACACTCTGAAACAACTCACAAAACCATGTTCAGCTTTTACTTCATATCGAAATATAACAAAATTTTGAAGGAGAAAATAATGTCACAATTTGCATGTCTACATATTCATTCTTTAAATAAAAAGTAAGAGTAAATTACTCTGGGTTAGAAAGCCCCCCACAAAGGAGTGAGACAAGCTGATCTCACCTACCCTAAATCACAAGATTTCTCTATCCCGTAGATGAGAAGAAAGTTACCTCTCAAACCCATCAGAAAACATGAAAATAGGACAGGAATTAGAGAATGATTATGTTCCATGTTGGTGGCTATGTTATTAACCACAAAGTAACAAAAAAGCCACTTCTGTAAAGGACATTTCACACATCATCATTCCTGTAAAGTTTGGTTGAACTTGCTTCAGTGGTTTTAGAGGAGATGATTAAAATAAGATTTTCCTTAGAGTCCAATGTTAAAATTTGTGCCATGCTGGCTTTCTGTTGTACTATGATTTGTTGATGTTGACCTTAAATATTTACCTCCAAAAAGTCTTTAATATTTTGAAATATATTGATATTTTTATAAACAAGATCTTTTTTTTTTACTTTTGTACAATTTATATGAATACAACTACTTATGTAAACTAAGTATTAAATTAGCATCATAGTTACTCTTTATTTTAAATCTGCATAAATAAAATCTCTTGTTCAAAGAACAGAAAGTCTTATCACTATAGTGTTTATTGTAGACAGTTTTCATTGTATAGATGTTGATAATAAAATTTACCTGTATTATGTTTTTCAGAAATATTTTGTGTTTTCCAATCAAGAATGAAACTGGTAAGTGTTGAAATAAAGCTGTATTTTGGGTTCAAGTATGATTTTCTTTACATTTTTTCCTGTGAATGTGAAGATTTGGAGCTCACCTAACTAAAGCTATGTCATCTATTGTCATTTCATGGTAAATCTAGTCTGCCAATTTACTAATTGTGATTAAGTATTCCTGAGGTGGTCCTTTCAAAATAGAATCTTGCATATTTGCCTTCTTGTTTGCAGTAGCCATCATTATTAACACTATACACTTAATTTTCACTGTAATACTGTAAATGAATAAATGATCATTTCTTTTGAAGTTTGTATGCTAGTTATAATGGCAGTTTTTAGTTTAAACATTTTTGCAGACACAGAGATTTGATAGCTTCAATAATTTCATTCATTTCCCTTATGACTTTCCCATTTGTCATGAAAGAATCAGACTGTATTCAAACGATAGCAAAATTATTGAGAAAAAAAGAAAGTATTGATGTGATTCTTTGAGACTCTTTATTTGTTCTCCACTAGCTTTCTTGTCTGCTTTGTTTGATCTCACAAGTGTTTGGTTTGTATTTGCAATGAAGAGACAGATTATTGCAAAATTGTCATCTGCAAAACTAAATTTAAATGCAACTAGGTATCTGTTTTGATTCCCAATACCAATTCAGACATGTTTTGACACTGCATTGTTGTACAATATGATAAAAAAAAAACCAGGTAAATAATTAAATTATAAATACTTTAAAGTTGCTTATTTTCATGATGGATTTATTTTAGCTATTTTCACTAATATGATAAATCCTCCAAAATAATTCCTCATTTGAAAATCTTAGATATTAAAATCAACTGTTTATGACTGTTATTCTCAAAATAAAAAAACTTGCAAAGGGATATTGACCTCCAGTTAACAAATTATGATACCCTCTAAAAATTTACCCCTATTCAGTATGACATACATACGTATACTTTAACCATGTTAAAAGCTTTGTTTTTTGTATCAGATAATGTGTTAGGAGTTGCCCAGCTGTGTAATAAAATGAATGGACCATATTTTACAACGTTTGATGAAGATGTGGCCTCAGCATTTGCAGTTTATTGTTGTATTAGTATCAGTCATGTAAGTTTATTTTTTAATTGAACATAGGCCTTATAAGATACTGTGATGATAGATGGACCTAAATGATATACCTTAGTTACAAAAAAAAATCATTCTTTTAAGTGTGTCCATTTATCTTTTAACTGTCAACAATAAGAAACAATATTTCCCAATTGTTTAGGAAGTAGGACAATACCCACATACACTGGTTTTAAACTTCTTTGTCGGTCTTAAATTTGTGTTTATTATCATACTTAGAAATGTTTTGTTTAAAATTTGTTGTTAATCAAGACTTTCTCTAAGATAGTGTTAAAGAGGTATTGAGAAAACACTGGCAAACAAATACCAAAGAAACAAATAAGCACAAAGGAAGAAAATCTTTATATATAAAATTTTAAAAAATAAGGCAATATAAAACAATTTGACACAACATGGCAATGACAAAACAAATGAAAAAAGATGAACAAGAATGCCACAAAACTAAAACACAGCAGTGTGAACCCCTGAAAAACTGGAGCTGTCTTTAGGTGCTCTGGAAGGGTAAGCATGATTACTCCACTTGTGGCAAGCATCATAGTGTTGAAAGATCTGTTGGGATCTCATATTCTCAGCCTGAGACAAATTTAATTTAAAATCTGTGTAATATGTTACTTTTCTTACCCTCAAACAGTGTCAAGGTGATGTAAGATGTTATAAGAGCATACAATTCTATAGTAACAGAAATTTTACCAGGAGGAACTTGTCTTTCCCTAGTCATTAATTAACAATCTTATCTAAACCAATGTCTCGCTTAAGACATGTTATAAGATACATCAATTGGAAAATGTGAGTTTTAATATAGTAATGAAACTTAAAAGTAAATTTAAACAAAAGAAAAATTTCCTTAATGAAAGAATTGTCTTTATATCCATATTGTTGCATTATCCAAATAATTGCACTTTTTGATGTGAAGAGTAATATCCTACATGAAGCAAATTGTCACTGTATAAAAATCTCCCATTTAGGAAGGTGATACCCCATATGGGCCATTATCCCTGACCTGATGTATACAGATATCAAAACTTTATTGCCTTGAGAAAGGGCCATTATTTTGATTATGAATTCTTACAGTCATTGATGTACCAGAAAGTTATAGCTGCTCAATACCGTAACAGCCTTGCTAATGAATTAATGGTTTATCATATGAAGGTACCACCCTGTTGTAGAACTGTATATATATCATCTTTTATGTCTAATATATTGATTTCCAGTGTAGTGCTGGAATGAACTGATATTGTATAAAAGCCTTGGGAAATCTGTAAGATTACAAAGGTCAGATGTCAAATTTTATTTGATTTCCGACATTATTGTCCTTTGTAATTCAGTAACCCAATATTGGATATTTACATATTTTGTTACATGATTATGTAATAGTATTATTGAAGTGAAATGTAGAGAAAAAAAAAATCATTTGATTTGGTTTGAAGAATTTATTTGACACTGGAATCAGGACATTTCAACACTAAATATCTTTTATTATGATTTTAGTAGCTTAGTATATTATTTTTATGATTTTACTAATGACATGTATCAAACAGCTTTTCATAAAGTATTCCTCAAAAGAAAGTTAAAACCTTACAAGTTCAATAAATTTTGTGAAAACAAATTGTAATTTAGCTTAATGTAAGGGGAATAAATTTTTGTACTGAGTGTTTGAGTCATTAAAGTATTTCAGATACCCCAAATCTTTGATCTTTTGGGAATGCTTGTATATGAAGCTGGTCAGTTATTTATTATGTGAATTTTATTTTTGTCTTGACATATTTTCTGATACAAAGTAGAGTTCAAAACAGAGTTCCAAATCTCTTGTTCGTAGTCTTGTTGAATTTTTCAGTAAATTTAATGAGTTGAACACAAGATTGGACATAAGAAAGAAGCATCTACTCTATTTTGTCAGTACAATAAACTTATCAGTCTGTGCCAAAAACTTTTTTGACTCACTAGCCAAGCAGAACTAGTCTACTAGCCCAAACTCATTTTAATAGTCCTTAATAGGATATTCTTTGTTTAAATGATAAAATTTCAACTAATCCACCGGACTGATTTTTATTTTTTTACTAGCCTGAGACTGATTTTACCAGTCTCTTGCAAACGGCTAATGGCTAATGGCTCAGACTGACAAATATATTTGTGCACTACTTGTTTCTGCGAATGATTTGGTGTGGTTTGCTGTGTGTGGGCTCTCTAATGCACCGTCTTGCTATGTCTATTTGATGTATATTATTTTACTTGTGTATATTACAGCATTTTTAAGTGCACCTTATTTTCAAGCAATTCACATATCACATCAGTAATTCAATAAATTGGCTTGCCAGAATGGGACTGCAGAAAATTCCTAGTCATATGGATGTATGAATTATTGGAATTATGATACATTCATTAGGAAAAGAGCACAGTTGAAAGTTTAAATTAGAATTATACATGTGACCCGTCAACCTTTTAATACCCCCCGCTCCCCATCGGGGATAGGGGGTATACTTTTTTCAGTTTGTGTATGTTTATGCGTGCGTGTGTGTGGGTCGGTCCATAACACATTTCCGTCGCATTTATCTCAGCAATGGTAAAAGGAAAAGATCTGAAATTTTGTCACAATCTTTGTATAATCATGCCATATTGTGGGATTGGTTCTTTGACCATTCAGAATACTACTTCCTAATTTACCGATTTTGGTCAATTTTGACACTTGTAGCATTATAGAGTGAATTTTGTCAGAAGCTTTGCATGGTCATGCCATATTGTGGGATGTGTTTTCTGACCTGTCTGGATACTACTTCTTGTTTACCGACCTAGTCAATTTTGACACTTGTAGCATTATAGCAGGGATGCAAATTACCAGGGCCCAGTAGCCCAAGGCCCCTAAAATTTGACCTGGGCTACTGAAATTTTAAAAGCAGTAGCCCAGGTTGCTACTGAAATATTCTAAAATTTTTGTTGACAATATAGTGCTGGGCTAGAAAAATATTGGCTGGGCTACTGAATTTTGTTTAGCAGGGGCCCAGGTTGGCCACTTTGCTAATATTGCTAATTTTTGTCCCTGTTATAGAGTGAATTTTCGTCATAGTTTTCTCTGTAATGGTAAATGATACAAGGCTTAAATTTGTCAGAAGCTTTGCATGGTCATGCCATATCATGGGATGTGTTTTCTGTTTTGTCGGAATAGTACTTCCTGTCGTAACCCACTTTGTCAATTTTTTTGCACTTGTGGTATAATGGGGTAATTTTTCTTCAAAGATTTTTCTGCATTTTTTTTTGATACAGATCTGAAATTTGTCACAAGCTATGTATAGTCATGCCATATTGTGGGATGTGCCGGATACTACTTTCTGTAAACCGACTTAGTCAATTTTTGACACTTGCAGCATTATACAGTAATTTTTCGTAAAAGTTTTCTCTGCAGTGTTATATGATACGGATTTGAACTTTTGTCGCAAGCTTTGTAAAGTCATGCCATTTTGTGGAATGGGTTTTCAGACCAATCGAGACACTACTTCCTGTTTACTGACTTAGTCAATTTTGATGTTCACTTGTGAATTGGGTTCATACACACACACTTGAATTTGCACTTTCCCTATATGGTTCAGGGTACAATGAGCGGGGGTATAATTGGACGCCATTCGGCGACAGCTTTTGATTTAGCTGGCAAAGTCCCATTGTAACTGTTGATATTGCTGATATATTTTTAGTGTTTTGAAACACAATTGGTTTGGAATTTTTTTAAAATAAATGTACTTAATTTCTGGTATTGTGAATTGTAAAAATAAGCAGTGACACAATAATGCTGTGATATATACACTTCATGTGATTTCTGTGTGCTTTAGTTATCTACAGTAGATTAGTTTTATTTATATGTTGTTTTGTTTTCAGTCACTTATGTACCAGAAGCTTCAACGTTCACAGCACAGAAATAAATTAGCAAATGAACTTATGATTTATCATATGAAGGTTTGTTAACCACAGGAAAATTATCATTTTCACATGTTATAGGTTTGAAAAACTATCATCAGGGTATTATGTACCATTTACTTTGAATAACAAATATTGGGGAACATTACTGTGTAACAGAGTTTAGGATCTCTCGTATGCCCACTTCATGTTTGACGGAACATGAATATTTTTGGCCAATCAGAACTACAAAAAATTTCTGTCATATTTTGCTCAGGAACCATGTATTGGAACCTTCTGCAATTTGGCGTTGAGTATTAGTATGGGGAACCTATACAGTGTATTAGAGTTTCGGATCTCTGTTATGCCCACTTCCTGTTTGATTGAACTTAGAATATATTTTGCGCTTTGAAAATTTCTGTCACATTTTTCTTAGGAAGCACATATCCAAGTCTTGTACAATTCAATATGGAGTATCAGTATGGGGACCTTTACAATATAATAGAGTTTGGGATCTCTCACATACCCACTTCCTGTTTGATGGAGCTTAGAATATTTTTTGTTATTATGCAGGCAACAAAGACTTTCTGCTAATTTTTAAACTATTGAATTGAAAATATCACAAAAGTTATCATTGTTATAAAAGATGTTAATTTTTAATTGTGTTGCCTGCATTCATACAGTGGCCACATGTAGGGATCACTATCTGTCGTCTTGTGTCCGTTGATGTCCATGTAGCAGGTGTCACAAAAATTTCACATTTTCTCAGGAACTATAAATGTATATAAATGTATGCCAGCCATCTGCAATTTGACATGGCGTATCAATATGTTGACCTTTACTGTGTAACTGAGTTTTGGATCTCTTGCATGCATACTTCCTGTTTGACAGAACTTACCCGTCAGCATAACAAAAAATTTCTGTCACATTGTTCTCAGGAACCATGTTTCTCAGCCTTCTGCAATTTGGTATGGAGTATCAATATGGGGATTCATACCATGAAATGGAGTGTGGAATCTCTGCCCACCTCACTTCCTGTTTGATAGGCCTTTGAAATTTTTTTGTCTTGAAAATTTCTGTCTTATTTTTCTCAGTAACCACATATCCCAGCCTTCCACCAATCAATATGGAGTATCAGTATGTTGTCCTATACTATGTAAGAGAGTTTTGGATCTCTCGCATACCCACTTCTTGTTTGATGGAACTTGGAATATTTTCAAGTTTAGCTTCACAATATTACGAAGGTGACAAATGTCTTCCCTGGAATACTTACTACTAAGTTTACATAAAGAACCCTGTAACCTTAATAGTTTGTACTATACATGCCAACTTTTGAAAATGTTCATGGGGTTTTGATGTGCAAGACAACTATAAGCATAAAACTTAACCTTTAAAGAGGGCTTAAATACGCTTTTATGTTGTTATTTAGCATCTTCATGACAATATCATCATCAATATAAAAAATTTTGTCATGAAAGGAAAGCTCTTTGAAAATTTAAAATCTGAAGGTCTCATTTTTGAATCCCCTGCAAATAGGGATACTTGACAGATATGTTTTATACCCAATACCTGGTTATGTGCCTATGAGTTAAGCTTTTAGATTCACAAGTGAAGGTACTGCAACACATAACAACAAATGAAACATAGCATCACAAAGGGCAATTTGTCACGGGGGAGGAGAAGGGGCAGATTTGTGATGTGCCTTACTGATATAAAATATTTATTTCCCATGCATGATTTTTGTTACCAAAGGGAATCATATTTTCTGTTGGATATAATAAAATTTTCAAATGGTGTTCATATCATCCTGATACATTGGTACATTGATATATTATTCCCCTACTCTGCTTGATGTGTATAAATCTAAATCAAGTAATAAGTGCTGGAAAGTACACTACTGCTCTGGAAAAGATACTGTCGTTGCTGTAAAATGTATGTCATGCAAACACAAATTTTCAAGAATATAAATTAAGAAAAATCTATGTCTTTTGGTCAAGATAAAAAATATCCTCGATTCTCACTCCCCCTCACCCAGATTTTTCCACCTGCCTAAAAAAATTATTTAAATTTTTATACCCCCGCTCCGGAGGAGGAGGGGGTATACTGTTTTACCTGTGTCCGTCATTCGGTAATTCCGTCCGTCACAACTTTGGAAAAGCTTTTCTCTGCAATGGTAAATGATACAAACTTGAAATTTTGTCAGAAGCTTTGTGTAGACATGCCATATTGTGGGATGCATTTTCAGACCTGTCGGG
>MJUU01020659.1:187339-197537 GCA_002080025.1 Modiolus philippinarum
TAGACAAAAAGGAGATTTCAAAAAGTCAAATATTCAGGTTTACCAACTACAAAAGAATTGTATATTTTAAGTATTATTAATAAGCTATAGCAAACCATTTTGACAACAGTTTAATAATGAATATCAATGTTTTCTCTGTGCAAGATGAATGCAGTTTTTACCCCCATACTATATAAGTATATGGCAGTTATTAATATATTTAATTTCATTGTTATCACTATATTTATTTATTATAAAGTGTAGTGTTAATCTGTAATAAAGAAAGGTATTAAGTATAATGTTTGTAGAAAACCATTTTTATAATTTCTTTAGTTTTATTTTCAGTTATTTTTATTTTGTTGTAATTATAATTTATGAGCAGTAGTACAAAAATGGCCTTATTTTTTGTATGTTATGTTTCAAACTGTAGACAAGAAGATATTCTCTGTACCATGATACCTCTTTTCTTTGATGTTCAATGGACAATCACTATAATGTTTTATAGTCTGCATTTCTATAGGTTCTGTAAGTCTCGTTCAGTTTTGAAACTTGCATTTTTCACTACAGTATATGATGCACCAAACAAAAAAATGGAACATCATAATCCAAAAATGTCATTTTTTGGCAGGAAACGTTTTCGAATTTAAGTTTTATCGTGAAATCTCGGTGTGATATGACGAGACTTACAGACCCTATTATTTTCTATGATTTGATAATGGACATACCAGCCCCTCAAGCCAGGCTAATATTAAAAAAAAATAGTTTATACAGTAACACATTTTGTATTAATATGATATCAGGGAGACAAGTAGCTCTTCAAACTCATGGGACAATTATAAAAAACACAAATTGATTTATCAAACAGTTGTCTGTATTTCTCCTATTTTAAATCAGGTTTCATTGAAACATCAGAAATATTAAAACAAATTTGTTTATACATAATAAATTTCAATTGCCCTGCTGAACCTTGCAACTTGACAAGGTAAATGAAATAAGAATTTTTTTATTTGTAGTAGAAGTTTAATCAGAATAAATAATCCATGATACACTTGCAGGTGTAAGGAATTAAAGCGAAATTTGAACAAAATTGAATCCCCTTTAGAACAGAATGAAATATAAACAGATACTATAAGCTCAGCTACATAGTAAAATCTCTATATACAAGATGGAACTTATAAATATTCATAGATACTGAAGCTCTTATTTAAAGTTGCATTCTATTTAATATTCATGTTTTTGAGTTTTATGTCCTTTTGAAAATTTTGCCACAATTGAATGTACTTTGATTTAATGTCATTTTTATAAACCTATAGCTTAACAAGTATGTTTATTGGTAAAAACATTTTATTCTACCTCTTTGATATTTATTAATTTGGTTTTAAAATGAAACTTGATATAAGGATAAAGGACCATGTGTAGATGTGCAATCAGGTCTTTGAATTTTCAAAACTGCACAGTTGCCATGGAAACAGAAAAAAGGCAGAAAAATTTAAAATGTCCAAATTGGATGAAATTTTACAGAAAGATTGTACAAGTTGTGGAATTCATTTTTGGGTCAAAATTTTTCAAAATGGCAGCTGTTGCCATTGAAACGGAAAAAAGGCGGGAAAATTGAAAGTGCTCCAAATTAGAAGAAATTTTACAGAAAGATTGTACAATTTGTGTGGACCTTATTTTTGGGTCAATTTTTTTCAAAATCGTGGCTGTTGCCATGGGAATAGAAAAAGGCTGGAAAATTTAAAGTGTTCCAACTCGAATGAAATGTTACAGGAAAAATTGTTCAAGGTGTGTAGAATTTATATCTGGGTTCTTAAGATTTTTAAATGGCGACTGCGGCCATTAAAACAGAAAAAGGTGAGAAAATTAAAAGTGCTCCAAAATTCATGAAATTTTAAAGGAATCTTTTTTAGGGAATGTAGAACATATTATTGAAATAAAACATACCAAAATTGTGACAGTTGCTTTAGAAATGGAAAAAGATGAAAAATCAAAAGCACTGTAAGTTGCAAGAATTTTCTGTAAATGTAATAAAACAAGCATTGAACTTAAAATGTCACTAATGATGGCTGTTTGCTGAAATGGAAAACATGTGGGGAATTCGGAAGTACTTCAACCTTGATGAAGCAATACAGAAGGGCTGAGTAGGTCATAAAGATCCCTTGCCGATATTTATGCTTTTTTAAATGCAGAATAAGAAAAATAAGGCGTTGATTAAAAAAAATAAAGAAATCATTTCTTAAGTGTTTTCAACAAATAATTTGGATGTTTCTATTTTGATGAACAGGAACATTTATAATGGTTTACTTCACCTGGTTAGTAAATGGAGAAATGGTAAAAGGAGATTATAGAATAATTGTATCCCCATAGAAGAAATATAAAGAAAAACTGATAGAACTGTTAATTTACTAATTAATTTGATTAGTTTTGAATTGTTCATTGAGTTTTGTTTTATGTATAACCATGGAATACCTCCATGGTATAACTATATGATATTACACAAGTTTTGTTTATGTTGTCAGAAAATATTAGAGATTTGTCTTTCCATATTTCATTGTTAATAAAAGTTAAATATTCATTGTCCTGTTATATTAATGATATGAATTTGAGAAATATGTTAACCTTTGAATATACAAGATTAAAAATGGCAGTTGCATGAGGTATTTATTACGTGGTCGATGTTTGATTTTAATTAGTAAATAGCTTATATTAATGGCAACGATAAACAACTAGTAGCATTTTTATGCCCCACCCATGAATGTGGAAGGGGCATATAGCGTTACCCTTGTCCGTCCTTGAGTCCATATGTCTGGTTAAGTTTTGCGTATAGGTACATTTCTCAGAAACTGTAAGGTATAGAACAATTATAGTAGGCCAGTAGGTAGATCCTTGATAGTAATACATAGTTCACTAGGCAGTTTGACTCTTTGACCTACATTTCATGGTTGAGTGACTCTATTAAGTTTTACATGTAAGTCCATTTCTCAACAACTACACATTATTAGACAATGATGTTTCATCAAATTAATTGCCTTGACGAGTACATTGTACTACCCAAGTCATTGACAATTAGGTGGCTTTGACCTACATTTAAGCTTCAGTGACTTTGGTTAAGTTTTGCGTTAAGGTCCATTTCTCAACTACTACACATTATAAGACAATGATGTTTCATCAAATTAATTGTCTTGATGAGTACTACACAAATCACTGACAATTAGGTGGCTTTGACCTATATTTTACGCTTCAGTGACTTTGGTTAACTTTTGCATTTAAGGCTGTTTCTATTGTAGCATCATGATATTTCACTGTAACATTCATCTATAGGAGAACTACCTGTTTCAGGAAGCATTGGGTATTCATGACCTACATTTAATGCTTGAATGACTTTGTTAAATTTTTGGGTTTAGGTCCAATTCTAAGTAACTACACACAATATATCATCACTGACAGGGGGTTTATTTTATGCCCAATTTACTTAGGTTATCTTTTGCAATAAATGTATTGGCGGGGCATCCGTATCTTACAGACACAATCTCCAGTAAAAAAAAGGATTAATTGATGAAGTGAATCAACATTTCTGTTAACTGTTCTAGGGTATCTTCCTCTTTTCTACATTATTTAGGAGCACTCACTTTCATTTAGTGTCATATAAGATAAGAGGAACATTTCACTGTAATGAATCTGGGTATCTTAGTCCGTTTTATACTCCAATAAAATTTTCAGGTTTATAGGTTTCAATTTATCTGTCAGACTAAAGAGTAGCTTACTTTGTGAAATCAGCTTCTCTAATGGTATTTCACAAGGTGTCTGAAACGTGGCAGGACATTTCTGTATACAATGAACATCGTGATTCTCCTATTTTAGTAATTTTAAAAATTTTACTAGCTTTTACAGCAAGTTGAATTATGTTTTTTTTTTTCACCAATATTCTATAGCAGGATAGTCAACTCCTTTCACAGCTTTTCAGAAGGAGGTCGGAAATATTGTAGGATTTTTCCATAGATTGAGCATGTACACTTCTTGTTTGGGTTGCATTTTAGCTAAGATTTTATAGCAAGTTGAATTCAGTGATTTTTTAAACAATGTTCTGTCAGCATGGTCCAATTTTGGGTAGTAGACTCCTGTAACAAATTTTGACTGAAATGGATGGTTTTTATCAAGGATGAATTAGGGATATCTTGTTTTGTCCTGTCTATGTGTCTTTCTATGCATGCGAAACTGTAACATTGGCTGTAACTTTCAAAGTATTAAAAAAACAAGGCAGTAGAATAGCGAAGGAACAAATGAAGTGATGATCACAAAAATAAAAGTCCAAAAAAAATGACAAAAACAGCAACAGAGAAAAAGACATATTTCAGCCACATGCACAGAAATAAAAAGACAACATTAAGAACTAAGGACCTCATAGTGTGAACTCCTTTGAAAACCGGTCCAGGTGTGACATGGAGTGCCCCGGAAGGTTAAGTACATTCTGCTCCACTAGTGGCACCCGTCACACTCTCAGTAAGTTAATACATGGTCGAGTCAAAACTGGCTATGTTAAATCCGTGAAGACGTGAAATCTAGATGAAAATGTCCATTTTCATTTGGGACACAGACACGTCATTTCTGTCAATGATGTCATGGCTATAGAATTTATAAAGGGATGAAGGTAACAAAGGCTGAACCAAATCCCTGACTAAGCAGCTTTTGGAACATATTTTTGCTCTTTTCAAAAATCACCGTATATACTACATGCTGGACAGTTAAAAATCAACTGTGAAATGTACACTCCATAGGCTGAAGTTGAAGGTATATTGCTGCTCAGGGGAAGGGAAAGTTCACAATTGGGAAGTTTAAAGTAATCACATTTGCCATATAGATTAGATTTCAAACGTCCATTCTTGTCAATGTACTGTGGAAGTACTTTTATTCATAGACGTCAATTTTTGTGGTTTTCATAAATATCACTATTTCATGGGTACTTGGAGTCGTGGTTTTGAATTTTTAAGGAAAAAATACATTTCACTTGGAACTTAAACCACAACTCATAGTTGCCCGAGAAACTGGTCTAATCAGAATACTTTTACATGATAGCTGGAGCGAAGTCAAGGTTCCAAAACTGATAATTATCAGAGTAACAATTATATTATGTTCATACACCTAAGGGTTTGAAATATACTTAATTTTTACTGACCATGTAGTTCAAGAAAAAGGTTCCGGAGGATGGGTTGAGCTGTTGTGTCTAACATGGAAGGCAGTTGAAGTCATCAGATATAATTCTGAAAGATCCATACAAAATGACAAATTCACAAACATTAAGGTAGTAGACCTAGGTTAAGGGACATAACTCTTAAAAACCACAGGTGAGTTTGTTGAAATCATTTTCATAAACAGATTCTAAGCCTCTGAGTAACATAGATGATTTTTTATTCTTTTTCACGTCAATGCTTAAAAAGCATTGATGAAACTAACTATTTCAAACGTCAAACTGATTTAAAGAGTTATCTCCCTTAACCTAGGTCTACTACCTTAAGTGATTCCAGAGAGGAAGAATTTCGATTTTGGTTGAAGCTGTATACTGAGGATACATAATTTTATTTGTCAATTGGTAATGGGTCTGGAGCTAGCATGTCAGTGAACTGCTAGAAGTCTTTTGTGATTTCATGTCCGTATATTTAGTTCTTTCAGTTTCATTTTTTACAATTGACTCGGTCCTGTTGCTAACTGAAATTACTGTTGTTACGATTTTTTTTTGATTTATCACATTGGCTATAGGGGGAAGGGGGGGAGGGGGGAGTTTGGGCCCAATGATCTAGTTTAACGCCATCACGGCAGGTTTGCGCCTGTCCTAAGTCAGGAAATTTATTAAGTCTTTTTGGTCTTGTCTGTTTTCTAGTTAGCTTACTTTATGTCTATAGGAGTCTAGGATGGTGTTTATTTCCAGGAACTTGATTACTCTTTATTTAGGGGCCGACTCCAACCTGCCGTTGGGTGTTGGGTTTCATTGAAGATCTTATGGTGGCTTTGAGTTGTTATTACTCCCCTTTGGGTCGTTGTCCAATGACACATTCCCCTTAATCTTGGTTCCAGCTGTGGAAGATGTGCAAGAAAAGAGTTTAAATGAATATCACATGGTAGTTTTTGTAAAACCATGCAGCTGTTAGATTTTTTGCAAATTAACATCTTTGTGCGAAACCTGTACATCATTCCTGTATATTTAATTCAAATTGCTTCATGAATTTTCTTTTTTTTTTTAAATTGTCGTATTTTACTTTTTTTTTCTGTATCTTCGGTCATTTTTTGGCAGAGCGATTAAAATGAACATCTTAAGGGTTTTCAACAATCCACTCTAGAACAGTTTGATTCAGTTTGCATCGATATGTGTTCATCATTAAAGCTATGTTGCTTAAAAACAAATCTGCCATTTACTTTTAGCAAGATATCATTTTTTTGTCATTTTGCCAGTGAAAATGTTTTTTTGTACATGTTGAATTCTGTACAGAGGCTACACACACACGCCCATGGTTTCAAAATTTGTGGTTCCTGAAAATGTAAGGGAATGGGCTGCTACTAATCTGATGTTACAAATGAGCTCAGTGAGTATTATTTTTATCAAGATATTAGATTGCTGTGCAGTTTTGCAGGGACTATACTTTATAAATTATACTTTATAATGAGTTTATAGCTCACCTGGCTATACCAGGTTGAGCTTTTGCGATCACTTGGCGTCCGTCGTCTATCGTCCGTCCGTCCATCCGGCGTCTGTCGTAAACTTTTCATTCAAAGATCTTCTCTGAAACCACTGGGCCAATTGGAACCAAACTTGGTCACAATAGTCCTTGGGTGGTCCCCTTTAAAAAATATATCCGGCAGGTCCGTACCTAATCCAAGATGGCCGCCAGCGGGGAACATAGTTTTAACATTGGACCCTATAGGAAAGACATTCAAAGATCTTCTCAGAAACTACTTGTTAAATTATAACCAAACTTAGTCACAATGGTCCTTAGATGGTCCCTTCCAAAAAATGTATCCGGCAGGTCCGTACCTCATCCAAGATGGCTGCCAGCGGGGAACATAGTTTTAACATTGGACCCTATGGGAAAGACATTCAAAGATCTTCTACTCAGAAACTACCTGTCCAATTATAAACAAACTTAGTCACAATGGTCCTAAGATGGTCCCTTCCAAAAAAGGTATCCGCCAGGTCTATACCTCATCCAAGATGGCCACCAGTGGGAACATAGTTTTAACATTGGACCATATGGAATATACATTCAAAGATCCTCTTCTCAGAAACTACTAGTCCAATTAGAACCAAACTAAGCCACAATGGTCCCACAATGGTGCTTAGGTGGTCCCATCCAAAAAATGTATCTGGCAGGTCTGTACCTCATCCAAGATGGCCACCATCTGGAACATAGTTTTTATAATTTCCTTATTGATTTTAAGGGGAACCTCTGCGCAATTTTTTGAATTTTTATTTGAATTGTGGTCTGAATGTTTTAATTTCAGCAATATGTAAGATACCTTGATTATAAGGGGAACCCCTGCCCAAATTTTTTTTGAATTGTGATCTGTTATGGGTTGTAATGGATGGTGGATCTTTGGGTTGCCATGGAAACCAAACAAGAATACTGTAATTTAAGAAAAAAAAAGTATTCTACTAAATTTTATGTTTTGTTTTTCCTATTGGAAATGCCTTTTATATATGTCAGCCATGGTCCAGGTGAGCGATACAGGCTCTTGAGAGCCTCTTGTTTTTTATAGATACGACTGTTTTAATAGATACGACTCCAATGGACACTATGCACCACAAACGACTGGAGGATTTAAGAAAAAAGTTATAAGTGGTTTCATGAAATTGTAACTCCTTTCTAAAATCTACCTTCCATATAAACCTTAACCTTGACTTTAATATTATAGTTCCATCAAGTAAAAGAAAGCTGATGGCCCATGATCTCAAGATAACAGTATTCTTTTCACATCAAAATGTTGAAGTTTATTTCACAAATTATCCAACAAAATTTTAAAAGGGTTAGAGTTATCTTTCTTTTCATACAAAACATATGAAAATGGACCTCGGACTTAAATTTTGACATCTGTGGCCTTGACCTTTGACCCGACCTACTTTGTTTTGGCATATTTATGTTTCGCAATGAGCTTGAAATTTTTCAACTCTTACCTAGATCTTTTGTAATACCGTGAAAGTACTACTGTTCGTGGGGATCCAATTTTCATGGATTTCGTGGTTCAATAATGTTTAGAATGATGGTTAATTTTATTTTATTGTTGTTCTTCATCTTGAAGTCGCCATGAGGTCTTATTGGCATTGACCTCAATTTCACGGTCTTAATGAGCATGTAAAGTTTAACTTCGGAGTACCAGGTCCGACCATCCCGAGTTCCTATCATTGTTTACGTTTGTCTTTCGTCTTATTTGCGTTTTTCTTATTTGTGTAGCTCCCTGGCAGATTATGGCATGTGATTGTAATTTTCAGCCACTGTAGATGTTTCCTGTTGTCCCTATTATTTCATTGGTCATGAGTAGTTTTTACTTTCACTTCATTTTCATGATATAGCAAATACGTAAAAAGTAATGACAATGTGGGATTCTTATCAGCTGTAAGAGACGAATGAAATATTGTATGTGAGTTGGTTCTGATTACTGAATTACTCTCTACTAAACTGACTTTGACTTTGCCTCCAGTTTCTTTGTAAAATTACCATAATAAGGTTTCACGATGAGGTAAATTTCTCAACAGATATTTGTGGCTGCTAAATGAACACGGTCAGAGGAGTACTTGATAGTTTACTACATGGAGTAAGAAGAACATGAAAAATTTCTTATTTTTTACCCTGGCTTTGTTGTTTTTTTTTGTCCCCCGCCACAACGCGACTGAGGGAAATAGTAATGGTCTGCGTCCGTGTGTCCATGTGTCACGTTTTTTGTGGGCGCAACTCCTCAGAAACCGCTGGTCAGAATTCATTCAAATTTTACAGAATTCTTAGTCACCATTTGTATTAGATCATATCGCATCGCCATTTTGATTCGTCAAATTTTGTGGGAGTTGTGGGACTTTGATTATTTCCACATTGTTACACAATGGCAAATCTTGTGGACGCAACTCCTCAGAAACCGCTGGTCAGAATTCATTCAAATTTTACAGGATTGTTAGTCGCCAAATGTACTAGATCATATTGCATCGCCATTTTGATTCGTCAAATATTGTAGGGGTAGTTGGACTTTATTGACTTTGACTGCAGCGGTGGGTGACATAGTTATGCGTAGCAATCTTGCTGTTAGCTCACCTGGCCCAAATGGCCATGTGAGCTATTGTCATCACTTTGCGTCCGTCGTCTGTTTCGTCAACAATTTCAAAAATCTTCTCCTCTGAAACCGCTGGGCCAAATGTAACCAAACTTGGCCTGAATCAGCAGGGTATGGCTTCTCAAAGTTATGTTCGATTAGTTGGCCGGTCAAAAAACATGGCCGCCATTGCTAAAAATAGAACATAGGGGTAAATTGCAGTTTTTGGCTAATAACTCGATAACCGTTACAGATATCAAAAATCTGACAGAGGCAAAAATGATCAGCATGATGAGATCTACCCACTGTGCAATTTTGAAGAAAATCTGAAAACCTATCTCGGAGTTATAGCCCTTTTTCCGTTAAATTTTCAAAATTTTTGCATTTTCAGCTCACCTGGCCTAAAAGGCCATGTGCTTTTGCCATCACTTTGCGTCCGTCGTCCGTCGTCCGTCAACAATTTCAAAAATCTTCTCCTCTGAAACTGCTGAGCCAATTGTAACTAAACTTGGCCTGAAGCATCATCAGGGTATGCAGTTTAAACATTGTGCTCGACTAGTCCGAAGACTGATGTTACTAAAAATAAAACATAGGGGTAAATTGCTGTTTTTTGCAAATAACTCAAAAACCATTACAGATATCGAAAAGCTGACATGGGGGCAAAAGTGATCAGCATAGCAAGATCTACCTGCCCTGCAATTTTGAAGGAAATCCGAAAACCCATCTTGGAGTTATTGCCCTTTTTCTGGAAAATTTGCAAAATTTTAATTTATTAATTTTTTATCAGAAAAACTATAAGGGATACAAGTAAACTTTTTATTGCAAAAATGTTCAGCATGTCAAGATCTACCCACCCTGAAATTTTGAAGATAATTCAAAAACCCTTCTAGGAGTTATTGCCCTTTTTTCACGGAATTTTCAAAATTTTCATATT
>MJUU01020660.1:0-27514 GCA_002080025.1 Modiolus philippinarum
TATGTAACAAGTGTGGACCCAAATTACGTCTCCCCTGTCCCTACATGGTCACAAAATTGGTGTGAAAACTCAAACTGACTAAATCAGAAAACTAAACATGTTCCCTAGACTGTGAAATTAAGATAACTGACAAAAGTAATATAGCACACTGTCATGTATCACCTAAAACCAAAATGCCAAATAGCAGTGACCTACCACTGATAGATACTGAAAAACAAAACATGTTCACTAGACCATGAAAATGAGGTCAAGGGCTAAAGCTTAATAGCAGGCTGTCGTGTTCCATCTAAGACAAACCAACATACCAAATATTATTGACCTTACATTAAAAGATACTGGGAAACTTAACATGATATGGACCATGAAATCGAGGTCACAGACAAAAGCCATATAGCAGACTGTAATGTTATACCAAAGACCAACCTACATATCAAATATAACTGACTTACCACTTATAGTTACTGAGAAAATGACCTAATCCCAAAAACTTAACATGCTCACTAGACCGTCAAGTTGAGGTCAAGGACAAATGCCATATGACAGACTGTCATGTATTACCCAAGACCAACCTACATACCATATATCATTGACCTACCACTTATAGTTACTGAGAAACTAAACTAACCACAAAAACTTAACATGTTCATTGAACTGTGAAATTGAGGTCAAAGACAAAAGCCATATAACAGTCTGTCATGCAATACTCAAGATCAACTTATATACCAAATATCATACCTACTACCTATAGTCACTGTGAAAATGACATAATTAAAAAAACTTAACATCCTCACTAGACCGTGAAATTGAGGTCAACGACAAAAGCCATATGACAGACTGACATGTACTACAAAAGACCATGCTACATTACATATATCATTGAACTACCACTTATAGTAACTGAGAAACTAAACTAACCACAAAAACTTAACATGTTCATTAGACCATGAAATTTAGGTTGCAGACAAAAGCTGAATAGCAGACTGTCATGTACTACTCAAGAACAACCTATATACCAAATATCATTGACCTAACACTTATAGTTACTGAGAAAATTACCTAATCACAAAAACTTAACAAGCTCAATAGACCGTGAAATTGAGGTCAAGGACAAAAGCCATATGACAGACTGCCATGTACTACCTAAGACCAATCTACATACCATATATCAATAACTTACCACTTATAGTTACTGAGAAACTAAACTAAGCACAAAAACTTAACATGTTCATTGGACCGTGAAATTGAGGTCATAGACCAAATCCATATAGCAGACTTTCATGTACTACTGAAGACCAATCTATATACCAAATATCATTGACCTACCACTGATAGGTACTGAGAAAATGACCTAATCACAAAAACTTAACATGAAAGTTTTACGTCGCTGTCGCCGCCGCCACCATACTTTGTACGCATATGTCTCGCTTTGCGCGACTTTAGTCGCGGGCAAGACAAAAACTTGTTAATTAGGAGAACCCCTGCCCAAATATTTTTTGAAAGAGGCCAGTAATGTTTTAATTTTGGCAATGATCATTAACTAGATTATAATGGAAACCATTGCCCAAATTATTTTTGAAAAGTGGTCTGAAATGGGTCAAAATAGATAACACATTCAAATACATTTAAGGTTAGTGAGGACAACTGACCCCAAAAATAATTCCGAATTCAAAATGGCTATTTTTTAAATATATTATTGTTGAATATATACCCTTTCTTTGGTATAAATATTGGACCACCTTTCCAGGTGTTTTTCTGAGGTAAATGGAGTCAAAGTTACCTCCCCCTGAATAATGGTCCGAATTCCCATTTACCCCCCTTTTGACCATATAAAAAATCAATTGTACATTGTTTTTGTAAAAAGAGTGTTTGGATTATAAGTCTTTGTTGTTTTAAAGCTATTTCTAAAAATACATCCACTTCTGTCAATTATTTTTGCTAATATTCCCAATTATGTGCACATTGAGGTTAGATTTTTTTATCACTTTTTGACCCCTGGAGGGACATAAAAAGTGAAATTCAGATAAACTTCCGAATTCAAAATTTCATTTTTTTACTTAAATATATACCTTTATACAATATCTTCAAAATATAGAAAAAATCAGTATAGCAAACCAGGCTTTTAAGAGACCTACAAGCATTCAAAGTTGACAACATTGCCCTCCTCCCCTCAAAAAATTTTGCCGTCACTAGAACAAAAACCAGAATTTATGTCACCGGCATGACCTATTATGCTGTATAAAGATATATTTTGGATGGCGTTGACTAAATGAATGAGTTGATATTTCTCATATTTTCTTCTTCCAAACTTCTAGGGAGTGATCTTTATAAAACGGAAATCAGCAGTGGCTTGTTCTGGTAGTATTTCTATCACGTTTGTGTTAATTGTTTAGAAAGGGGACTGCTATTGTTGTTCTAGGGTGAATTCTCTCTTCCCACAATCATAAGTTTTATTTTATCATTTTCTCCACTTTTCTTTATGTACATAATTTACTTTTTTCACTACTATATCTTTATTTTATTTAATTTTTATCAAAGTTATTTTCCTTTTTTCAGCACTTTTACTGTGTTTATTAATTATTATTTTTCCTTTTTTCTCACCTTATTTGAAGATTATTTCCATTTTTCATCATATAAGAAGGAATTTGAATTTTTCCGGCCATTTTGCTGTTTCCATGGCAAGGGTCGCCATTTTGATATTTTAAAGACAAAAACTCATATCTACACATGCTAAGTAACCTTCCTGTCAAATTGCAGTCATTTTTGAGCAATTTGAAAATTTCCTGCCATTTTCTAATCCTATAGCAATTTTGATGTTTTGAAAACCAAAGTTCGTTTCTACACATGCTCAGTAACATTCCTGTCAAATTTTATTCCATTCTGAACATTTTTAATTTTTCCCCGCAATTTTTATGGTTTAATCACGTGACAGCTGTCCTCACTAACCTTAAAGATCCTTCCTCAAACAACTTGTCCAATTAGAACACAATGATACATTGATAGTACCTTCCAGTAAAGGTATCTAGGAGGACCACACCTCATCCAATATGGCTACCAGCATTAAGATAGTTTATATTGGATTCCATTAAAAGAATAAAGTCTCTGAAACCACTAATACAATTTGAACTAAACTTTATCACAAAAGTCCTCTAGATCTGATGGACCCTTCAAATTTGCATTTGACATGTCTTCATCCAATCAAGATGTCCCTCAGCAGGGAACATAGTCTAACTTTGGACCCTATTAGAAATGCCTTTTGTGTTGGCCATGGTCCAGGTGAGCAATACAGGCTCTGGAAAGCCTCTTGTTTTGATCCTTGAAGTCAATGGTCAAAGAAAAGGTCACAATGACCAAAATTTGGTACTGGCAACTTTCCCATGATGTGTCAACATACCAAGTTTGATATTCCTAGTTACTGCTGTACAAAAGTTCTGCTCCAAACACAAAATGGATATGGTTGTACCTTCATACAGCTCAAAGTCAAGGTCATGGTTACCTAAATTTAGTATGTGACACATTGCCTTCTACATACCAAGTTTGATAAACCTTGGTGCTATTGGTTCAAAGGTTGTTTTTTTTTTTATTTATTTGTTTTTTAAGTCAGTCCTTAAGATGCCCCTACACAACCACCTGACCAGGATGTAATAGGAATTTTTATAACATTTATAACCTACTGTAAATTTCAATTTTTTTTATAGTAGAATGGAATATATTTAAACATTTATAAACTATAACACTGACTTCTACAATCTACAATCAAAGTCTCCACATTTTCATATTCATTCTCACAATCTTACAAACTTCAACCTACATTCCAACATTCTAATATCAACTTCTACACAAAGCACAAAGGGGGTCTCATCCTGACATCCCGTTTCCAAGTAGGTGTGCCCTTACACCTGTTGGAGCAAAGTAGGTGCACTGTTTATCTTTACACCTGTTGGTACCAAGTAGGTGTAGCGGTTATCCTTACACTTGTTGGTGCCAAGTAGGTGTACATTTTTCATTACACCTGTTGGTACCAAGTAGGTGTACTAGTTATCCTTACACCTGTTGGTACCAAGTAGGTGTACTAGTTATCCTTACACCTGTTGGTGCCAAGTAGGTGTAGTAGTTATCCTTACACTTGTTGGTGCTACCTAGATCTACTGGTTATCTTTGTCCTTGGTGCCAAGAAGTGTATTGATTATCCTTGATGGTGCCAAACAGGTGTACTGGTTATCCTTGTTTGTGCCAATTAGGCATACTTGTTATCCTTACACCTGTTGGTGCCAAGAAGTTGCACTGGTTATCGTTACACCTGTTGGTGCCAAACAGGTGTAGTTGTTATCCTTACACCTGTTGGTGCCAAGTAGGTGTACTGGTTATCCTTAGACTTGTTGGCACCAAGAAGATGTACCTAGATCTACTGGTTATCTTTGTCCTTGTTGGTGCCAAGAAGTGTATTGGTTATCCTTGTCAGTGCCAAATAGGCATACTTGTTATCCTTACACCTGTTGGTGCCAAGTAGGTGTACTGGTTATCCTTAGACTTGCTGGCACCAAGAAGATGTACTGGTTATCCTTACACCTGTTGGTGCCAAGTGGGTGTTCTGGTTATCCTTACAACTGTTGGTGCCAAGTAAGTGCACTGGTTATCCTTAGACTTAATGATGCCAAGTAGGTGTACTGGCTATCCCGACACCTGTTGGTGCCAAGAAGATGTACTGGTTATCCTTACACCTGTTGGTGCTGAGTAATTGTAGTTGTTATCCCCACATCTGTTGGTGCCAAGTTGATGTACTGGTTTTCCTTACATGTATTGGTGCCAAGTAGATGTACTGGTTATCCTTACACCTGTTGGTGCCAAGTAAGTGTAGTAGTTATCCTTACACCTGTTAGTGCCAAGTAAAGATACTGGTTGTACTAACACCTTTTGGAGCCAAGTAGGTGTCCTGGTTATCCTTACAGCTGTTGGTGCCAAGTAGATGTACTGGTTATCCTTAAACCTGATAGTGCCAAATAACTCAATACCGAAGTTACTGTGCCTGATAGTGCCAAGTAAGGGTACTGGTTATCCTTACACCTGTTGATGCCAAGTAGGTGTAGTGGTTATCATTACACCTGTTGGTGCCAAGTAGGTATACTGATTATCTGTACAAATAGATGTACTGGTTATCCTTACACCTGTTGGTGCCAAGTAGGTGTAGTGGTTATAATTACAACTGCTAGTGCCAAGTATGTGTACTGGTTATCTGTACACCTGTTAGTGGCAAGTAGGTGTACTGGTTATCCTAACACTTGTGGGTGCCAAGTATGTGAAGTGGTTATCCTTCCACTTTAGGTGCCAATTAGGTGCACTGGTTATCAAAAGACTTGTTGGTGCCAAGTAGGTGTAGTGGTTATCCTTGTTGGTGCCAAGTAGGTGTTCTTGTTATCTTTACAACTGTTGGTGCCAAGTGGGTGTAGTGGTTTTCATTACACCTATTGGTGCCAAGTAGGTGTAGTGGTTATCCTTATTTCTGTTGGTGCCAAGTAAGTGTAGTGGTTATCATTACACTTGTTGGTGCCAAGTAGGTGTAGTGGTTTTCATTACACCTATTGGTGCCAAGTAGGTGTAGTGGTTATCCTTATACCTGTTGGTGCCAAGTAAGTGTAGTGGTTATCCTTACACCTGTTGGTGCAAAGTAGAGGTACTGGTTATCCTTACATCTTTAGGTGCCAAGTAGGGATACTGGTTATCCTAACACTTTATTGGTGCCAAGTAGGTGTAGTGGTTATCCTTACACCTGTTGATGCCAAGTAAGTGTACTGGTTATCCTTACACCTTTTGGTGCCAAGAAGATGTAGTGGTTATCCTTAAACTTGTTGGTGCCAAGTAGGTGTACTGGTTATCCTTAGACTTGTTGGTGCCAAGAAGATGTACTGGTTACCCTTACACCTGTTGGTGTCAAATAGTTGTGCTTGTTATCCTTACACTTGTTGGTGTCAAGTAGGTATACTGGTTATCCTTACATGTATTGGTGTCAAGTAGGTGTACTAGTTATCCTTACACTTGTTGGTGTCAAGTAGGTGTACTAGTTATCCTTACACTTGTTGGTGCTACATAGATTATACTGATTAGCCTTAGACCTAATGGTGCTAAGTAGGTGTAACTATTGGCATTGCAACTTTACTTGTTTAGTATGTGTACTAATTGGCTTTTCACCTTTTGTTGCTCAGTAGGTATACTGANGTTCGATTAAGAGAGATATTTTATATAGTTTACGAAATAGACAATATTTACGGGAAAAGGGAACTAATTCGCGGGAAAGTGTATGTCAATCTATTATGACGTCACAGTGAATGGGCCAATACAGGAATATCCCGGTTTGAAAAATCAAGTCAATTCCACATCCGACTCGTGTTTCGCAAATGCGCCAATCGAATGCGCCGTGTATTAGTGTCGAACTACCTTAAACTTGTTGGTGCCAAGTAGGTGTACTGGTTATCCTCAGACTTGTTGGTGCCCAGAAGATGTACTGGTTACCCTTACACCTGTTGGTGTCAAATAGTTGTGCTTGTTATCCTTACACTTGTTGGTGCCAAGTAGGTATACTGGTTATCCTTACACGTGTTGGTGTCAAGTAGGTGTACTAGTTATCCTTACACTTGTTGGTGTCAAGTAGGTATACTGGTTATCCTTACACGTGTTGGTGTCAAGTAGGTGTACTAGTTATCCTTACACTTGTTGGTGTCAAGTAGGTGAACTAGTTATCCTTACACTTGTTGGTGCTACATAGATTATACTGATTAGCCTTAGACCTAATGGTGCTAAGTAGGTGTAACTATTGGCATTGCAACTTTACTTGTTTAGTATGTGTACTAATTGGCTTTTCACCTTTTGTTGCTCAGTAGGTATACTGACTGACTCTGTGCTATGTAGGTATACTTAGACTTGTTGGTGTACTGATTGGCCTTACAGGTATACAGAATTTACTTACATCAGTTGGTGTCATGTTAATATAAGGTTTCAGGTAAAAGTGGGGAGTTACTATTATTTTTCTGTCATGTCAAAATTCTTATAAGTACATACTCTCTTATCTTTTAAGACATTACAAATACAAGTACCACTCTTTTCTCCATTAAGACATTATACATACAAGTTTCTAACCCTTTATGTGTTATGGAAATCCACTAACAAGTACTTTCTCTTTTCTGTTATAGCAACACACAAACTGTTTGATAGTTCATTGCCATAACATGTCAATAAACTATCAAGTATCTATCCTTTTCATTAACAAGTTCCTACCATTGTATCTTTTTTAGCAATACACATAAAATTACCTACCCTTTCATCCGTAACGGCCATGTATTCACAAATACCTACCCTTTTATCTGTTATGGAAATACACATACAATTACAGTACCTACCCTTTTATCTGTTATGGCAATATACAAACAATTACCCATCCTTTTTTCTGTTATGGCAATACACAAACAATTACCTACCTTTTTATCTGTTATGGAAATACACATACAATTACCTACCCTTTTATCTGTTATGGCAATATACAAACAATTACCCATCTTTTTCTTGTTATGACAATACACAAACAATTACCTACCCTTTTATCTGTTATGGAAATACACATACAATTACCTACCCTTTTATCTGTTATGGCAATATACAAACAATTACCCAACCTTTTTTTTGTTATGGCAATACACAAACAATTACCTACCCTTTTATCTGTTATGGCAATACACTTTCTTCTTAACATAGTTGTCAACTTGGATATAAAAGCCTGGAAAAAATACAGGAATGGTATTGTCGAAAAATACATATTTGTTTGTAAATAAAGGTGGTTTTGTCTCTCTCTTCATAAGGATACCACTGCCATCCCATTTTAAAAAGCACTGAACAAATTAAAAAGATTACTAAAAAACTAGGGAATACATGTAAATACATAAGCCTGTTTCTAAGGCTTCTTTATTGAGCACATGCTCCATTATTTTTTTTTCTAACAAGATTTCTTTCTCCTTTGATATACACCTTAGATGTAAAAAAAACAAATCTATCTGACAATTCCGCATGAGGATAATGCATGCATACATTAATTTTTTCATTCAAATGCTCATCATCATATTTTTTGATCGAAAAAAGGCCTGTGAAACAACCTTTTTTCTTATGACTTAAAAAATACTAAATACTGTACCATGAATGGGTAAAAGGCTAGAAATGTAGCGCTGCCAACCAAAGCCCATGGTCCAATCAGAAATGCTGAGTACACAGTACCATATATCAGTACAATTGGTCCACCAAATAACAAGGGTCCAATAGCACAGGCTTCAAATAATCTCTGGCCATCATTACTACATATATTAACTAGCTAAAATATAAGGTAGAAATAGACATAAATAAACCCTGAATCAATATGGTAAGTGTAAATTGAAGTGGGTATGGACACAGTACAAGTGTGGATAAAATATGAGTATGGACACAAAAATATAATCCTCAAGAAATAACTTTTCTGTCGAAATCAGACAAATTTAAACTAAAATCCATCCTTTTTTTGGCTCTGACATTTTTTTCTAAAAAAAAAATCATAAGTTTTGCAGAAATTTCTCTCAAACACTTTGAATAAACTTCTCACAAGAATTGCAATGAAAAACATGTTTCTCTCCCACAGTTTTATTTCAAAATATCTACCAAGCTCCCTTTGAATTAACAATTTTGAAAATTGTCTAAGTCCAAAAATTCATTGCAGAAAGAATCAATGAAAATCTAAAAATCAATTATCTCCCCTTCCTGGTTTCAGACAATAATTATAATATTTTGTGCACATCTCCATATAGTGTCCTTCCTATGTGTAAAGTTTCATTAAAATCCTTCAAGTAATTTCAGAGGAGTTGTGCTTACAAGGTTATCTGTGCAAATGGAATCAATGAAAAGTCAAAGTGGAAATTATCTCCCTTTCTTGTTTTGAACAATAATTATATTTCTTTGTGCACATCTCCACATAGTGTCCTTCTTTTGTGTAAATTTTCATTAAAATCCTTCAAGTGGTTTAAGAGGAGTTGCACTTATGAGGTTATCTGTGCAAATGGAATCAATGAAAAGTCAAAGTCGAATTATCTCCCCTTCCTGGTTACGGACAATAACAACTTTGTTGCGTGGGGTATAATTATATTTCTTTATGCACATGTCCATATAGTGTCCTTCCTATGTGTAAAGTTTCATTAAAATCCTTCAAGTAATTTCAGACGAGTTGTGCTTACAAGGTTATCTGTGCAAATGGAATCAATGAAAAGTCAAAGTCAAATTATCTCCCCTTCCTTGTTTGGGACAATAATTGTATTTCTTTATGCAGATCTCCATATAGTGTCCTTCTTTTGTGTAAAGTTTCATTAAAATCATTAAGTGGTTTAAGAGGAGTTGCGCTTACGAGGTTATCTGTGCAAATTGAATCAATGAAAAGTCAAAGTCAAATTATCTCCCCTTCCTGGTTTCCAACAATTATAATATTCCTTCATGCACATGTCCATATAGTGTCCTTCCTTTGTGTAAAGTTTCGTCAATATCCTTCAACTGGTTTAAGAGGAGTTGTGCTTACAAAAAGCGTGGACAGACTGACAGACAGACGGACAGACAGATAGACAGGGTGGTTCCTATATACCCCCCTAAACTTCGTTTGCGGGGTATAATAATATCTGATCATCATTATTGCATATACTTTACAAGCCAAATAACAGGCTCTCAAGAGCCTGTATTGCTCACCTGGACCATGGCTGACATAGACAGCAAAAATTACCTAATTAATAAAGGGCCCTATTTTCAAGTATGTTTAAAGATCTTGATGTTATTTGCTTCAAAGGAAGTCTCAGTGGGGATCCCTTTCCCCGAAATCCCATAGATTTGTCCTCACTTTCCTATTTATCTTGTGGGAAAATATTTAAAAAAGACTCTTAAAAGATGTCACCTTTTCCTATTTCTCAGGCTCTTTTTTCAGTGGTTACAGCTTTATGATCAACGTCCTTTCCCTTTTTCCTGTGCATTTTTTTGCCACAATCCAATTTCCAGCTTACTTATTATGGCCAAATCCCGCTTCCTGCTTATAACCCATCTACACCCACTTCAAAGTTAACATATTTCCTGATTGCAACCATTCTAGATATGGTGAAGACTTACTGGTCACCTTTTTTGAAGGTTACCAACTAAGGACTATAATGAACAAGTTTGGTTGCAATTGGCCTTTTAATTTCAGGAGATCTTTTAATGTGTTTTCCCATATTTAGGACAAATTTATAATTTTTTAAAGCTTTTTTTAAGCTGTTGGCCATCTAGGATGAGATGCAGAGAAACCGATTTTTGCCCATTCCGTTATCAGTTATGTACGTTTGTAACTGAAGGCATTGAGATTATATCACCCTGAAGCACTTCTGTGCAGCCTGAGGTGTAGCGGAAGGCTGTAAATTGGTGCTGAAGGGTGGTACAATCTAAATGCCTACGGGTACAAATGTTGGTAATGGATTTATCACCAACTTAGCCTTTTATTGCACAGAAAAAGCATAATCGTGGAAGTAAGTCTGTCGGAAATTTCAACATCATCTGTGTTGCTCAATAAAACAAATATGATAAAAAAGCAGAAAATGTCCCTCTTTCCATGTCGAGGATGTTACCTTAGGTACCAACCTCAGACTTTGTTGTTTTTTGGCGATATGATTTGGGTTTATTAATTTCTAAAGGTTATTACAATTTTATTAGAGATTTAACTTACTACTGACATAGAATATGTGACGTTAACACAAAGGAATTCCTTGGCACTGGCTATCAACGTACTTAAAAATTAGACAGGTTCATGGGTTTTGTACCTACCTGCTATCATCCAATGAAAAGCTGGTTTTCATGACAAGCCAGGGATAATAAATTTTACCATAAAATCCTTATTTGCCAGGTCTAAAAACACCCCTTCACCATGACCTGATATAGCATTTTCATCCCAAATCTGGGCCTTACAAAAGGGCCATCCTGATATCCCCAAGTTAAAAATGAGCAATTCTAGCGTCCTGAAATTACACCCCCCCCTTAAATCCCCAAATGTAAAAAAATAGTAGTTTATATTCTAAGGAGGTTGAGTGAGAAATTTATTGAGAATCAGATATGTAGATAAGAAAAGTTGCAACATATTTCACAATACCGGTAAATGAAAATTTGAAATTTAAGATATAAAAACAAGTGTCCCAATCATTCAAATGTCTCACTGATAAAAAAGGGAAATTCTTTTGTACAGGGGAAGTAAAAAAGAAAATGATATTTAAGGCTTATCAATGCTTACCTCTCCTATAGTTTTATCCTTTAAACCTCTAAGTCTCAGAATTTTTTGATATAACAGACTCAATGTTCCACCCCTCATTCTAAGACCTGTACAAAAAAGAAAGACAGTTCAATTATTTTTTTTTTACATTGCAAAATAATGACACTGCAGTAATTTATGAACGGCAATACACAAGAGTCAATTACAGCATTTTATATCAAGTGCGGATATGTTTCGATTTCCGCGCCTTTCTTCGTGGGCGAGACAATAAAACTAGAGCTGTTGCCCAATGGCAGCCAGTTATACCACCACTAATTGAACCCTGAATCAATATGGCAAGGTAAACTAAAGTGTGTGTGGAAACAATACAGTTGTGGGCATAGTAAAATGTGGACACAATACAACAACTTTTATCTGTCAATCAAGACGCCCCAAAGGAGCAGAATAATTACAATTCTAATTTAATACATTTGATTAAGTTAAATTACTTTGATTGAAGATGAAACAAACAAATAAGTAATAGTGAGGATCAAGAAAGGGTATGGACACAATGATTTACCTCCCCCTTTTTCAGAAAATATTCAAAGAAGAATTATCTCCCCTTCAAAATTTGGGGCAGCAACAATATTACTTCATTCACATCTTCCACATCTTCAAGTGGTATACTACAACTGTGTAACATTAGTATCTGTTAAAGAGGACATGCTATGACAAGGTTGGTCCCCCCTTTTTCCAGAAAATATTCAAAGGTGAAATATTCCCCCTTCAAAATTTCAGGCAGAAACCATATAAATTCATGCACATTTTCAGGTGGTGTACTACAACTGAGTAACATTTCATCAAAATCCAAGAAGCCATTTAGTAGCGCATGCGCTGACAAGGTTTGTTCGACATTTTTGCCAACAAATTATCTCCCTTTCAAAATTTTGGGCAGCAACCATATTTTCAGATGGTGTACTACAACTGTGTAACATAAAATTAAAATCTGTTTTGGAGAACATGCGCTGACAAGGTACATGGATGGACAGACATGCAGACTGATGGACAGGGTGATTCCTATATACCCCTCAAACTTCGTTTGCGGGGGTATAATAATCATGGATATTACCTACCTGTTTTATAATTCAATACCCATCCAAGGGCAAACAACATTGTTCTAGTAAACTCCATCGCAGATATAGCCAAAACTAGTGCCATTCCATACCCTAAGTCTAGATCACCCTGAGATAGTTCACTAAGTAATTTACGCATTACAAAAGCCTGGAAAAAAAATTAATTATCAGATTTTCCTGGAAGTTCATGTACAGTTTTATTTGATTCTCTGTTTTGTCTTTTTTGTCTCCATTTGTGTTGCCTCTACCTTGCCATGCTTCTTTTTTCTTTTTTGTTTTTTTTTCACAAATTGATATTTTCATAAATGTGAAATCTGAAAACCTCAAATGTAAATGCAAATATTAACAAATATTAACTTTAATTTTCATTTGTCCCGTACATGTATTTTCCATAAAAATTCTCTTCTCGTTTTCTTGAAAAAAGAATTATACACATTTATATACAGTGATAAAGAATGGCATTGTGTTGATATGAACTAAAATTATGCTCCACTGAAGAGATAAAGAAACAGTCCAGGATAATATGTAATCTATATGTCATATCTCTTCAATTTAAGGTCCTGGCAAAATCCCCAAGATATAACATTACAAAATGGCCAAGTTACTGATAGGTTTGGTCTGTGTTCATTTTGTTAAACATTTTGCAATTACGGTATATTTGTTGTGTGATGTATAAAATACACATACAACATTTTTTGTCGTTACATATTTCTGAAATTTTTAAACAGCATGTATTCGACAGAATAAAGTTAAATTCTACATGTATGTTTTGGTCTGAAGTGTGATAATTATCAATTAATTATTATCTGCAGTTAATAATTTAGAGAGATCTAGATTAATCTTCCAAATGTTCTAATACATGTATCAATGAGCAATGGTGAATGATTTTAATGCATTTAGTAGGGCTCAAGGCTTATTATGATTACATCAATTGAAATCTAGTTAACAGTTGTTATATAAAAAATCTTTTGTGTACTTCAAATTAATCAAAAGATTGTTGATATTAGGATAAAAGTCTACATGTGCAATTTAAATGTGATGGATCCATTTGTGTCCAACCTTCTACTGGCTGAGTACTCATTCTCGCCAGGTACCCAATCTCGCCATGCACAACTTTTCTGATATCTGAAATGGGCAAGTAAAAATATTATTTAATGTTTGAAATTAACAGAAATTTACAGGAAACAAAAATTTGCCTTAGATAATTTAAGAATTTTTTTGTAAAAATCACAAGTGGCGAGATTGGGCACCTGGCGAGAATAGGTACTCCGCCAGTACCGGTAGTATCAAGACATCCATTTCTACCTTCAATCAGAAAAGAGCTCCTATCTCAAAAGTCCCATATTGATAATTCTAACATGGCTCTTGTTAATCATCGACCGTTATAATACTTGATAACCATATATTTCACACATGCGCATATTGTATCGGAATATGAGTAAACGGATTGAAGAACAACAATGTTTTTAATTTTGTTTGTCTTAGTTTATGAATGAAATAAAGGTAAAGAACAGTTTTTAACTAAATCATGCCATTCAGACATTTCGATTTGAATCTTGAACTTGCATCTTTTTGAAAATGTCAAATTGTGTATTGTGACCTTATAGACACAGACAGCTATGGAGGTGGGAAATCCGCCTCCTCTAAGGTCACTTCAGATTGAAAAATTCCATTTTCTGTCATATTAGAATCAAAATAATTCATGGCAGGTATATGGTTATTGTCATTTAACCATGGGGTAGGACTTTATATTCGTAAGTTTAACCCTTGCTAGCGTTCTGGGTTAAATTCGAATATAAAGGCACAGCCATGATTAAATTTCCAATAACCATATACCTGCCATGAATTATTTCTTAAGTCATAACCATCTCATAATATGAATTTTTAAATAAAACTCAGTTAAATAATACATCCAAACTTAATTTTTAGTAAAATTGCACTTACTCAAAAAATGATATGATAATTTACATTACAATAACATATCTTGGAGTAAACATTAATTATAACTTACAGGTGCTGCAAAACTAAATGTAACTGACATAATGATTGTAGCAGCACCGATAAATAGTCTGGTCTTAATGGCTCTAAACATTACTCTAGCAAAAGATGCTTTCTTTGGTCCTCTTTTAGATAATTCTTCTGCCCACAATCTTTCTAACCTGAAAAATATTTCATCAACTGATACTTATTATGAAATAATTTATGGTGGATATCATGGCAATCAACATTCATGTATAATTATTGTATTAAACAAATATTTTGAACACAAATACATATACCAGAAGCTTAAATAAGACTTCAAATGAACCAATCAAAGTCATAAAGATTTCCCAAATTGTAATCATCTCAGTGTATTTAGATAAAAAATCTGGTGGCAGATATAAAAATGGTCTAGGTAATGGCAAGATATAATTAATATCAATTATTTTATTATTCACCTGTAAACAAATCAACACGTAATGTATGCTTTATACAGATGTTAGATGAGATTTTTGACTGACAGCGAAATGAAATAGAACAAATGTGAACAAAACTTTTATATATACCCTAGCTTTCCCATTTGATTATAGATAAGCATGACTTTCTGATGAAAGTTGAAAGCTAATGAAATAAAGAAGTCAAATTATCTCCCCTTCATGGTGGTGGACAATAATTATATTCTTTCATGTACATTTGCATGTAATGTTCTTCCTTTAAGTCAATTTCCATTCAAATCCTCCAAGTGATTGCAAAGGTGTTGTGCATGTGAGGTGATTTTTGCAAAAGGACTCAAAGAAAACTAAGAATCAAATTATGTCCCTTGCTGCCATGGGAAAATTATTAAATTCTTTCATGCACATCTGCATAAAGTGTCCTTCCTTTGTGTGAAAATTTTCAATACAATCCTACATAAGATTACATAGAAGTTGTGATTACAAAGCAATATTTGAAGAAGGAACGAGGGATAAATCACCTGGTGTTGGACAATAATTATATTCCTTCAAGCACATCTGCATATAGTGTCCTTCCTTTGTATAATTTTTCATCAAAATCATTCAAATCGTTTAATGAAGGTTGTGGTTACGAGGTATTACATGAAGAACGAATAAATGAAAAGTCAAATTGATCTTAACTTTATGGTGTTTGACAAATAAAAATATTATTCATTCATGCACATCTCCATATAGTGTCCTTTCTTTTGTGTATAGTTTAATTGTTAATCAAAATCCTTAAAGTGATTTAAGAGGATTCTTCGTTTAAAAAGTTTTGGCAGACAGAGGGACAGACAAACAGACATGGAGAGGGTGATTCCTATTCACCCCCTATGAACCTCTCACATGGCCATAGACCTAGGGTAGGATGAAAACAATGAAATGTATCTAGGTATACAAATAATTATTCAACAAAAGGGTGCCCATGAAAACAGGAAGGGCCTGATGCAGGAAACGCTACAAAAAACCCAGAGAATCGGAAAAGGGAGGTTGCTTCAAAGTCTTTGTCAATTGATTCCCATCAAGTTCAGAAAAACTGGCAGGATTTCAGAAAGAGACCCAAAATTGTGACCCCTAGGTGTATAGTTTACCTATTTAGCTATGTATATTAATGACAACTTTCATCATAGCAACATACCTTTCACCATTAATCTGTGCTCTGTCTTCATCAGAACATCTCAAATGTGATATAAAACCCTCCCCCTTTTTGTACAATCTCCAGATAATAGGTGTCAACCAGGCATAGGTCAACAATGAAAATAATCCTGCTGTTGATTCAGGAATTTCATCTTTAGGACTGAAATTACAGAAATATTTCTTTTGTATTTTTTTCTTCAACAATTTTACAGTACATAACAAGTTATGTTACTGAGGTTAATGTAAGGACATTTCCATTTAAACATTCATGGCATACAAGGAAGGCACTCTGAAAATGGGGTAACCATCCATAGATGCAATTTAGAAATTTTAAGGCATATTTATTCTCAAATGGGACGTTATCTTCCCATCTACAAAGGTGATGCAAAGTGCCTTACCTGGGTGCCATGTATGTTTTAATGGGATAGCGATATGAAGCACTGTCTCCTTAGAAGTTATTTTACGTTCAAATGAAGACAAATTTTGTTAGTTAATACTAATATGGGACTTTCAACATTGGAACTCTCATGAAATTGAAGACGGAAACTACTGCCTCAAATACCAGTAAGCAGGAAGACTGGATTCCTGGCCTGATGAAATAAAATATATACCACCTAAAAAATACACTAGATCTTCTATTTATGAAATTGAAGTGCACTTATTATTTTTCCTACATGACAACTCTTTCACAAAATTTGACAAAAAAGAAAACAATTAACCTGAAGCACTACAAATAGATTAAATATAAATCACTGTTAGCTCAACAATGTAAATTAAATGATTCCCTCTCAATGTTTTGATATATTAATTTTTTTGTCTAGTAATAGAATTTTTTCTGGTAAGAACATGACAAAAAGTCCCATATTATAATACCAAATTCTAAAGCAATGCAACTGTAACATAATTTTTAATCGAATATCTGGCACCAACTGCACCATTGCTGATATAAAATTAATGCACAGGGACAATAGTATCCTACAATTTCTTAAAATAAATAGACATATTTTTGAACAGCTACATTAAACAGGAGATAACAACATAAAATATTGCATTTGAAAATTTAACTGGATCAAATATTTTCTTTGAAAATCACAAGTAGCTTTGTCTATCGTAAGGCATGGATAGTAAACTCAAATCAATCATGTCTTTGTGTGTGCCTCATAAGTGGTTGTCCTAACTATATGATGGATTAGATATATATCTAGTCTGTTTGTACCATTTAGTACAAGGTGTTGTATTTAACTTTAATACCCTGGTCCTAGAGTCTGTGTTTATATACTGTAAAAGGGGACTTTTTTGCAAAGGTTTTATTTTCGCTAATTTTGCACTGGGCACATATTTGAGAAAATTTCTCCACAGGTAAATTTGTTTTTATTATAAGCCTTAATAGAGAACCGCTAAAATTAAACTTTGCAAATAGCTTCAAAAATTTAAATTGCAAAATTAAAACCTCACGAAAATAACCCCTCTTACACTACGAAATAATTTTTCCATTCAGTCTATTCTGAAATTTGTATGTACCACAGTATTTTTTCTCATTAAAATTAAACTGATTGTTTCTTTTTATCAATTGGCAAGAAAAAAACGAAGAGATTTAAAGTTTGCAGTGTAGCTATATGCATGACACTAAGTGATAGGTAGTGCAATAGAACTATACATGTGCTTTTTTTTTGTTTTTTATGCTGAAATGTACAAGTCTTCCATAATAATTGCAAGTTTATACCTTTTTTCAAACCTGACTGGAAATACATGTTTGGCTGTATTTCTGTACTTTTTAATTCCTGGTTTCTTCCTGTACATACTGAGGTCTACTGTTGATTCCATCTGACACTCAATATCAATCAAACTACAGTGTACATAAAAATATATATATTTTATTCAAAGATTTAACAAACAAACAAAAAATAAACTAGAGAATGTGTCTATAAGACGTGGATGCCTGACCAATAGATTTATCGCAACAGGTAACCTAAAGTCAGTTGGCATAAAATTAGTTCCCTGTCACTACATTGTGATGGAATCAGAAAGCGATGTTACAAATATATGACTGTTTAATGAATATAGATGATGTTTTGATAAATATTTGTTTAGTAATGGATCCTAACAAAAAATATCCCAACTAAAGTTGATGAAGCATAAAATATAGGTCAGGCTTTCAAATTATATATGAATTATGTAGCACTATAACTCTGGTGATTAATTTGATTAAAAAATCATTGTAATGTAAAGTGTAGTAGATAAGAAATGAACCAAAACCAAAAAAATTAACATAAAATGTCAGTCATGGACACCCAATTGCTGGTGATATGGGTAGTTCTCTTTTAGATGAATGTTGCAGTGAAATATCATGATGCTACAATACAAAATAGTTGTGAAATAGTCTTAAATGCAAAACTTAACCAAAGTCACTGAAGCATAAAATTTAGGTCAAAGCCACCTAATTATCAATGATCTGGGTAGTACTCATCAAGGCAATTAATTTGATGTAATATTATTGTCTTGCACTGTGTAGTTGTTGAGAAATGGGCTTAAATGAAAAACTTAAATATAAAATGTAGGTCAAAGCCACATAATTGTCAATGATTTGGGTAGTACTCATCAAGGCAATTAATTTGATGTAATATCATTGTCTTACACTGTGTAGTTGTTGAGAAATGGACTTTAACGCAAAACTTAACTAATATCACTGAAGTGTAAAATGTAGGTCAAAGCCACCTAAATGTCAATTATTTGGGTAGTACTCATCAAGGCAATTAATTTGAAGAAACATCATTGTCTTATTATGTGTAGTTGTTGAGAAATGGACTTAATTGCAAAACTTAACTAAAGCCACTCAAGCATGAAATGTAGGTCAAATAGTCAAACTACCTAGTGAACTGTGTAGTACTATCAAAGATCTATCCATTGACCTATTATCATTGTCCTACCTCTTATAGTTTCTGAGAAATGTACTTAGACGCAAAACTTCACCAGACGTACCGATGGACAAGAGGGTAACACTATAAGCCTCTTCCACACTTGTGGACAGGGCATAAAAACACTGGAATTAACACTGACGGATCCAGGATAGGGCTTCCATGCTTAGAACTCCCCTCCTGCAATTTTTTTCTGATTTGTGCAAAATTAAGGCAAAAATTGACAAGAAAATGTAAACCAAGAGAAGGAAGCAGTCAGAAACGACAGCTAATCCCCTTACTAATTTGTTTTTTGTTCAAATAAATCAGACTGCTAAACTATCAGCAGCTGAAACTATCCCTGAAGATGCATTAGATCTGGACTTTAACAAAAACTTCAACCTGAGTCAATAAAGCATGAAATGTAGTTCAAAGTAACCTAAATTTTATACCACCATCAAGAACTAACAAAGACACTTCTGTGGACAAAAGCTCATATACTTGTAGTTCAAAAGATGTATGGACTTTTACTTTGTTACAGATGAATGGATGCATGGACGAACGGACCAAACACTATTTCCCCTCCCAAACTTTGTTTCTTGATGGGATAAATAACCTAGAACCCCATTTACATGTACCTTTTTCTAATGTTGGGTCATTATTTTATTTTCTGTATAAGCAATTCTTGTCTTGGCAAATAAAGGAAGCAATTTAATCATCTGACCCACCCCCTCCCCAATGTTGCATCTTTGATCAGTAATTCTTTTGATAGCTGAGTTGATGTTTAAGCTTGCTGGTCCATACATCTGAATTAAAATATTGTAGTTTTTGCATTATCTGATAACCAATCGTTCATACTTAATACAATCAGAGGTTTGAGACAGTTTTCACAGTAATAAAGAGTTCTTAGCCAAATTCTAGAAAACAACAAAAATGTAGATATTGGACATAACTTCAAGCAGTAAAACTGTCGAAAGTTGGAATATTTCATAGATACTATGATAAATTATTTAGAAATACAAAATCTTTAGTTCCAAATGCAGTGACTAAGAAATCAAGCAATTACAACAATACTGAAATCCCACATGTGCAAAATATGACATATATTGATATACCATGTCATAACTCAATTGTCTTAACAGCATTACCTTAATTCTGACTTTATGTTTTTTTGTCAGTAATGACTTTGTTCTAAAGATATATCAATATATATGTCATAACAAGCTGTTAAAAATTCTACTAATCTTAATAGATATACATGTATGATATAAATGGAGGTACAGTTCAGAAGATTAAAACTGGTGAATTTTCCACATGGTAAATCTGATACAGACCTATCATTATCTTCTGTGTCAGCAAGGTCTTTATCCATTACAGCTGGGGAACCAGGAATTTCTGTCCCCTGACTGACCAGTGGCTTCGATGTATCTTCTGTATCTGACATGTTTCTGAAAATAAATAACAACATTAAACACATACATGTACATGTAGGCAATAGTGAGATGGTTAAATTAGTAGTCAACAAAATAGTTGACAAAGTAGGTATAATAATCAAAGAAACAGAAAGTATTGTAACTAGAGAATGTGTCTGTAAGATATGGATGCCCTGCCAAAAGATTTATCGCAAAGGATAACCTCGTATTAAAATGTAGGTCAAAGACTTAAATGGACTTAAAGGCAAACTTTAACCAAATTCACCGAAGCATAAAATGTACGTCAAAGCCACCTTATTGTTAATGATTTGGGTAGTACTCGTCAAGGCAATTACTTTGTTGAAATATCATTGTCCTATAATGCGAAGTTGTTGAGAAATTGACTTAAACGCAAAACTTAACCAAAGTCATTGAAGCGTAAAATGTAGGNATTTGGGTAGTACTCATCAAGGAAATTACTTTGATGAAATATCTTTGTCCTATAATGCATAGTTGTTGAGAAATGGACTTAAACATAAAACTGAACCAGAGTCACTCAAGCATGAAATATCGGTCAAAGAGTTAAACTGCTTAGTGAACTATGTAGTACAGTCAAAGATCAATCTACTGACCTATTATCATTGTTCAACCTCTTACAGTTTCTGAGAAATGGACTTAAACGCAAAACTTAATCGGATGTATTGACGGACGGACGGACAAGGGTAACACTATATGCCCCTTCCACATTCGTGGGCGGGGCATAAAAATATCCACAGATAACTAAATACCGAAGTTACTGTGAATTTTATTTCTGCATATGCACATTTCGACAACTTATGTCTCTTCAGTGCAGATAAAATCTAAACTTTTTAAAGACCATTAACTCAAAGATATTATTTTTGACAATGATTTATAAAATTTCCAGAGCATTCCACTTAATTGGCTTATTTCAAAGTAAAGAGAAAAACCTTATAGCAATTATTTATAAATTGGAGAATTAAGCAAGGGAGCTAATTCATGAAGTTTTATAAAAATTGGTTGTACAAAATGTACGTATGTTGATTTCTGGTAATCATTGTAAATGTTCACTGATTGCTAAATAATCAACACTTGTCCTAATGTCTGCCCCAATCAGCCCTAATTAATCAGTCTTATCTTGTTTACCTATCAGAGAGCTACCTGTTTTGATTGACATAAAATCAATAACCAAACATGTAGATAAGTTTTAGTTTAACATAAAGTTGGCAAAATACTGGCATTTATGAGTATTTTCCATGCCGCTGGTAAATACCGGTATATACCGGCATTTACTGGCATTTACTGGTTGACTGAATTGACCACCCTGGAATTTATACAGTAAACTTGTACCAAGCATGATTTAGAGAAAAAAAAATTATACTGGGCATCTCCTTTGTTTAAATGCTATTATAAAGCCTTTATATTAACCTTTAAATTAAACTCTGTGTTGATTTTTTTAAACAATGTCTTATGAATATAAATTAGGCAAATACTGGTCAATGGACTAGGGGGGGGGGAATTTATAACCTGTTTGACACAAAGTACTTATTGGGTAACTATAATGGCTACCACAGGTCTTTTTTCTTCTTTAATCTTTTTTTTTCTTTATAATTATTTTCTCTCTTTTTTTTGTAATACTCTGACTGCTATTTATGTATCTCAGAGTTCAAGTTATACTCAAGCCATACATAGAATACCCCAAGTTTACTTTAATTTCACTGGACAATTTGTTTCCATGCAGTTCTAAAACTATCCTATAGATCAGGAAATCATTTACAACATTTAATTACTTCCAACCTGTGACAATATATCAAAATGTATTCTTGAATAAACATTCTCTTGAAATTTTGTTGTTTTAGTCGGCCATCATACATTGGGGCGGATTTTGTCAAAAAATAAAGTATACAATGGGGCAGAAATAAAGTATACAATGGGGCGGATGACATTTCTTTTTCACCTGTTTATTAAAACAACTTTTAATTAACCTTTATGTACTGACTGGTGACTAATGTACACAATTTGCAATGTTCTTGGAGCCAAATGTAAGACAAAGCTGAAGGAGGAGGTATCACACATGAGGGAAAAAAAGCCTCTTTTCATTATTATTTCAAAACTATATAATTTCTTCTCTACACTCTTTACCATTTTCCTTTTCATATATGTAAGTAATAATAAAAAAAGATTCAATTAAGGACAACAAATCATGAGCCAGGATTGAATAAATATCTGTTTGAACAAACGGGAAACTGTAGAACAACAAAACATCATGCCTTGAATTTTCAAGTTTCTTTCTAGAATAGACACAAATATGAATTTGCTATATACATGTAGTTCTAAGGTTATATTTTAACATTGATTTGATACTGGACTAGTGGCTGTATTTTTCTGTTTTTTGATAGAGATTTTAGTACTTGACAATATTATCAAATTATATGTTAAATCAGGCCCTTTGATTCATTTTTAAACCGCCCCATTGTATACTTTTATGCTGCCCCATTGAACTGTTTTTTGTCGCCCAATTTAGTTATGAATCCGCCCCTTTGTACATCAGCGTTTTAGTCATTAAGACCCTAATTTAATTAAATATTACATTTATATGTGAATAAGCATTTTAACTATTTTAAGATGATTGAGTTTTACATATCTGCAGTATTTTTACCATTAAAAGTTCAATTGACCAGTATTTGCCACTTGAGGAGTATTTCCCAGGCCAGTATTTACCGGTAAATACCACTGGTAAATACTGGGGGTGGAATTTACTGCCCAACCTTGTTTAACAGGGGAGATTTTGCATCAGAAATTCTAGCAAAACGACACTGGCGCCACAATAAAAAGGGCAGATGTGACGAAATCTGCACTGGCATCACGAAAAAAGGGCTGGTGTGCCCCAGAACTTTTACGTCTACCGAGAACACTGTCCATAACGTTAAGTTAAACCTAGGTCAATGAAGCATAAAATGTAGGTCAGAGTGACCCAATTATCATCTGAAGCAAGATGCATCCACTGACCTAAAGATGATTGATGTGGCATGTGTAGTTTCTCAGATATGAACCTTAACACAAACTTTAACCTGAGGTAGGAGGAACAGATAGTCAGGACAGACTCTCGGACAGATGGATGGACAAGATGCTATATCCCCTCCCAATCTCCGTTGGGTGAGGGGATTATAATATTAATATTATTGTTTTATTACATGAATATTGCAGAATATTGTCTCAAGTAGAATTATATATTGCAAAAGCTTACAAGTGCAAATTATATTCCAGAATATTCATGCAATAACCCTTTCATTGTATAGCAAAGCTAAAATTTCCGTTAATAAGGGGTTTTTGTTGTCAATGATGTCATGAAAATTGAATTATTTTGCACATATAAATTGCACTAGTGCAGTATGGAAATTTATATTTCACACTTACTTTTGGTTACTTTCTTAGGGAAATTTTATGATATTACTGCGGTCAACCAAGTGGCAAAAGTTTAACTAATCAGAAGTCAAAGTTTACATCCCAAGCTAACATTCTAAAACAGATCTGCAGTCACTAAAAGTACACACTGTATACAAATGTAACCTTTTCCATTTGATATGTATATGTTACAGTAAAAGTGTATAATTAGGAATTATACATAATTACTGAAAATTTCAGTAAATGTGTATAATTACTAGCACGTTTAGAAATTATACATAATTACTGAATTTTTCAGGAATCATGCATAATTACTGAAATATTAAGCAGGAATTATATATAATAACTAAAATGTTATTAAAATGGCATTTTGAAACTTTTAAGTTTAATTTGATATATATTCAATGGTGAAAAATGACAATTACATTTATTTACATCAAATTAAGATATAAAACACAGTATTTCACGGGATCATCTCATTTCAAAACTAGCTTGGAGCACTTGCTGTTTGTCCATCTTTTCCATTTGCATATCCTTTGACTACCATTCAAAAAATCTGATCTTTGTTTCCCATTCAAAAAACCTGTCTTGTGAATCAGCTATTACAACTTGTCTAAAAAATTGCAGAAACTTGTATTCTATTGATGGTCATTTCGACAACTTGTGTCTCTTCATTACAGATACTATCAACCATTACAGTCCTGATTTCTATTGTCTAAAACAAGCTATTTCTATATCACAGTAAATTTTAACAAGAAGAATAAGGCGTTTGGTTATCAAATCGTGTACAGCATAACTAAATTACTGTTTTTTTTATGCAACTTTGATATTTTTTGTATTTTTCCTTTACTATAGCCTTTGAGTTTTAAGGCACTGTTGCTTTGCCGGTGCCCATACCTGTAGTTCCCGGCAGCCAAACGTGGTGGATGATTATTTCTGGCATTTTCGAAAATTGCTTTAATTTCCAGTGTTATTCATAAGACTGAGTCAAAAGACTTTATTTGCAGTATCAATCAGTCTTATTAGTATTTCGTGTTGATATCGGTTGTTTAAATAACAACATTGAGCCAATGAAAAGGTTTTATTTGAGTTCAACTTTGCATAAATGTTGTTAAGTATATAGATTAGGAGAAGATGCACTCTACATTTCATCATATTGAGCAAAATAATATTAAACATGTGGACTTTTAATTTCAAAATTTTATACAAATTTACTGAAATCAAATCAGTTAATGTGTAGAAAAACTTTGAGAAAAATCAGTATTAATTATACATAATTACTGGACAGAATTAGGAATTATGTATACTTACTAAGAGGTTTAGTAATTATACATATTTACTGAAATTTCAGTAATTATGTATAATAACTAATTATACACTTTTACTGTAATATATACACTGTATAGTCTTTTTAACATGTTTAAGGTAACAGAAGGTAGGTGTGGGTTGTAAAGATTACTTCGATTCAGTGAAAGTTTTGCCACTTGGTTGACCTTTGCAATAATATTAAAATACAAGTAAAAACATAAAATTATTTATACTATAACTAATCCAAGATTCTGATTATCGCAAAATATTGAACGAATGATCGAATAACGCAGTAATTCACGAATGCACGCAGCGCACTTGATCATGAGTTGAATATTTTCGATAATCAGAATCTAGGATTAGTTATTGTTTTTATTATATAGATCTTCTCTAATATTAAGTGCTTTATTTTAATATTCATTGCATGAACTACGTTTTCGATGTTCATTCGCTGAGACGTTTACTTAACAACAACGTTGACAACGTCTATTGTGACGTCACTTCCTAGAGTGAAATTATGGAAAACAATTTCACAGTTAATTATCACTTTTATTTCACTGAGAAATTTCAATCTTTCAATCTATATAATAATTTTTTTTATACGATTTTAACTTTTATACACATACCTCTCTACATGTATATGCTGCAAGTTTCTATTGATTTTACCCAAGTGCTTTCTTGTCTATTNGCATGAACTACGTTTTCGATGTTAATTCGCTGAGACGTTTACTTAACAACAACGTTGACAACGTCTATTGTGACGTCACTTCCTAGAGTGAAATTATGGAAAATAATTTCACAGTTAATTATCACTTTTATTTCACTGAGAAATTTCAATCTATATAATAATTTTTTTTTATACGATTTTAACTTTTATACACATACCTCTCTACATGTATATGCTGCAAGTTTCTATTGATTTTACCCAAGTGCTTTCTTGTCTATTCTTACATATAGATAGGTTAATATTTAGAATGTTTCTTCTTCTTTTTTTATTGTTCCACCTTTTAAACTTTTTGCTTGTTATGTTGTATAAATATTGGAAAGCAATCTTCAATGCAGTTGGTGGGTTCAACAAATAGGACGTTTGTCCTACATTTTTATCCGATCTTTTTGCCTTAAGCTATTGGTTAACTTTCGGGTTTTTGAATTGTTGTAATTTGTAGGAATAAGGGACAAGTGTGAAATATAACACATCGTAAAAGTCATGGAACTTTTAACTTAGTAGTTTGTAAAATTTTTACTGAGATGTCAATGTCTACTTTCAGTTTTCGTCTAATCGTTTATTTTGTTTTTTTTTTTTTGTATTGGCCTCTGAGATATAACTTTCTATTGTCTAAATCATGTAATTTAAAAACAAAACACTTGGACGTGTTTAATTTTGTGAATGATAAGCTAACTGATAGCTACCAAAATATAACTCCCCGAGGACACCTGCACCGGATGTCAGATCAGTTCAGGCATGGCTCTGTGTTTCTATTATGGAAAACAGGCAAAACAGGCAAAACAGGCATTTGTTTCATATATAATGAAAAAAAATAAGGGTTTATTATCTTTTATTTTATATAGATTAGAATTTTTTCATTTAAATAATTTTAGACTGACTACAGTATCATGTGTCGAAATGCGCTTATGCAGAAACAAAATTTACAGTAACTTCGTTTTAGTTTGTGACAAATAACCACCTCCACATCCCATAATAATTTACCTCAGTATTTGAATGGTTTGATATTCTTATTAAGGTGATGACATAATATTTTCAAACACAAAAATACACAGTCTCGACAATAAGCACAAATAAGACCATGTGCGTTGTAAATGGGCATTGTTAGAAAATTTTGCAAAATAGGAATTTTCGGATTTTTAGTTCTTTCAGGTATGTCAAAAGAGCGTTTTCCACTCTCCCACACCCTTCCATAGCACAAACACATACATAATGTGTATAATGCAGGCATGGGGCGAATAACAGTACAATGTAATGCATTGAATTACCATTACTTGAAGATAATTTGCATTGAATTACCATAACCATCACTTGAAATTTGCAAAGAAATGCATAGAATTGCCATTTCTTTAGCTTAGTTATGCATTATTGAATCACCATTACATTTTGACATTTTATCAACAAATAAATCAACTCAGATACTTTTGCTGGAAAGCAAAAACAAAAGATATATGGTCTAAAGTGTCTGAATTTTATATATATCCAACAAAATTATCTTTTTGTGACAATATAGAATTATAAAGTTTACTTAAAATTACACACCACATACTGTCTAAGATCTTAGCTTACAGTTAATTAAAATGGTATAGAAAATGTTTACACTATGGACAACAATGTTTTGATCATTTTTAAATTGGACACTATTGTTAATTAAGTCTGTTTTTACAACAGAGTCCAAACTTTTTATCTGATGAAAGAAATGTATTGTCCTGGGTGTATTGTATCAAAAACTCGTCTATAGTATGACTTCACTTTTTTTTT